>PVKN010008400.1:0-25212 GCA_004027915.1 Capromys pilorides
AAGAAGAAGAAGAAGAAGAAGAAGAAGAAGAAGAAGAAGAAGAAGAAGAAGAAGAAGAAGAAAGAAGGAAGAAGAAGAAGAAAAGAAGAGGAGGAAGAGGAGGAGGAGGAGGAAGAAGAGCAGGAGGAGGAGGAGGAGGAGGAAGAAGAGCAGGAGGAGGAGGAGGAGGAGGAGGAGGAGGACGAGGAGGATAGGGGAAGTACCCAGTGTTAGCCTGCACTGCTGTTTGGAGACACTTAGGTGACTTCAACTTTAACTTTTGGGGTCAGACGAGATCTGTTGAGCTCCTGTGCTTGCTTCTCTTTGCAGCCCTCACTGGGGTCAATCCCAGTGAGCAAACTGTCCTGCCTATCCACGCAGAGGAGCGCAGGGAGGAGGGGACCGCGTGCTCACACTCTGCAGCATGAGATGGTTGATGTTGGCCGAGACCGCGCGGAGCCAGTCGCCGCAGTCCTGGGCCGTGGAGAACTGGAGGACTCCAGAGCGTGCCCCATCCAGCGCCAGCACCTCGAAAGCATGGGACCTACGAGAAGAGACCGGAAGGCTGCTTCAGGGACCACACGCAGCAAGGGTCCAGCTAGGCCCTATTTTATCGCTCCCTGCTCCCCAGGGAAACACCACCAGCAGCTGCAGTCACTAACAGAGGGGCCAGGCTTGCCGGAATGTGAAACCTGGATTTCCTCACTAACTAAAGCTGTCCCAATTGAATAAACCCAGGAAAAGCAGCTCCTCTTGCAAAGAGCCTTGCTCTTGTGGAAATTCTGGAGTTTCTGGCTTATGGGACACTGCACTGTAATTCTTTGGAAGGCCCTGGACACCAACTTATTAGGCGGGAGTCAGAGTCACTAGCTTCTATTCACCAAGATCTCCCGTCTGAAAAACTGTACTACAAGATGTGCGAATACACACAGACCCTGATCCAAGTTGACTGTCACATGGGCCTGCAGAAACTGTGTGAAAAAAGAGGACCCAGGATCCTTGGGGACACTGAGGAGCTTGCCTATGCCAGAACTTGTGCTGCAGGGGCTGTGAGTGGACAGGGTATAGGTGAGGACTCCGTGTCTTCTGGGAAGGACATTGGTGGTTCCATACTGGGAGTATCTAGATCATCCAGATCCCACGTGTCCCCCTAAGCATGACACCCCTGTCTACAAAAGTACACACATGTACGTGCATACCTATTCATATACATAGATTTCATTTTTTTTTTTTTTTTTTTTTTTTTTTGTATTTTAGGGAAGGATCTACAGGGTGTTGGACGTCTCACTACCAGATCGAGCTCATAGTGATCCACCTGTTTACAGCCACCCAAGAACTGGGATTACAGGCGCATACCATCATACCCAGTCTCAATTGCCCTCTCAGTGCACCCCAGGGGTGGGGCTGGCATGGCAGGCCCAGGCATCGAACCCCTGCCATCCCCGCCCCTGTGCAAGCACTTTAATCCACTGAGCTATTTGGCTTGCGTTGCAACAGAGGTCACTTTACAAAACAAATGACTTCTAACAAATATGAAATACTACAAATCCAGAACAGAGAAATACATTGTTTATATAAATAAAACATTCTAAAAGATCAAGTGGCTAAATCCAATGGGACTTCTAAGACTCACAGTTTAGTTTTTGTATCTATTTTTTGTGTTTTTATTTCTGAGACAGGTTGCTGTGTAGTTTAGGCTGTCCCAAAACTCCCTATGTAGCCCAGGCAAGCCTTAAGTTGGGACGATCCTCCTGCATCAGCCTCCCAGTGCTGGGATTATAGGCATGAGCCACCACATCCTGCTTTATAGCTATTCTGAATAGCAGAATTTGCAGCTTTATTTTATAGTTATGTAAAGTAAGTACAACCAAACCCTGGGTCAGGTCTACGTTATCTCTGTCTCCAGCACCAGTGTCCTCAATGGAGCCGGCCTCTGAACTCCTCCCTGGCGCACCTTTCCAGTGGATGCTGTGCTTCCAGGTTCCAAGAACCACAGTCTTCACCTGTATATAGGAATCCTTCGCACCCCCGCCTGCCCTCCCAGCACTGCCCGGGAGCTGCTCAGCCTGTTGGCACTGCCACCTGGGGCCCGTGGGGCCGTCGAGGTCACTGCATCTCCACCCACTGAATACAGGTGGGAAGCTGACCCAGGCTAAAACTGATCTTCCCAGGATGCACCAGGTGGCTGCTCTTCCCTGAGCAGCAGACTCTGCAGTCTCAGGGGCTGACCCACCTTCATACTAAAACACGCATCCTGGTGGTATCACCACAATTCCTTTCCTTTCCTCCAAGTGAAAAACCTGTCAGACTGTCTGTAGCCACCTGTGTCTAATGAGTGGATGAAGCAGTGGCATTTGGCATTTGGTAGGTGTTATGGTTTGTGTCTAGCTCTCCCCACAAAGCCTCATACAGTCATGGGGTGAGGACTTCTAGAGCTTGAGATTAACTCATGATCCACTGGGATTAGAGGTCTTAGTACTGATGAGATTACAGGTCTGAGTACTGCTGGGATTATGGGTATGGCCTAAGGTAGATAGCCTGAGACAAGAGAGTCTGAATGTAATATAAGCTCTCTTATGTTACAGAGAGAAACAGACTTTCTCTCAGGTTGTTGCCTCTGTTGGGATTGTTGCTGTTCCATTGCCATGAACTAGATGTTCTGTGCCCTGTGCCACTCAGCCTTGGAGCCAGTCAAATATGGACTGAAACCTCCAATAACTGTGAGCTGAATTAACTTTTCCTTCCTTCATTTTTGGTGTCAGGTATTTGTCCCAGCAACAAGAGAAGAGCAACTGAGATAGTGGGTTAAGGTGCTGTTCCAATTCCTTGTTTTTCAACTAACTTTCTTCCTTGCATAACAAGCATTTTAAATCTACCACTCTACCATTTGTTTCTTACGTATCATCTTTCCACTGTAGCAAGTTTAAGTAGGTGGTGGTCAAGAAGTGCCTTCTGAATAAGCCTCCATCACCAGTGTTTGCTGCACCTCCAACACCATGGACACCCGCTACCCCTGGGCTCGGTGTACGCAACCTGGCATCATCCAGGAGTGTGTGCAGCTGGAGTACACCACAGATTTGCAATTGCAAGAGCCAGAGCTTTCCTCTGGACATTTGTGCTTTCCCTCACCCCTTGGGCATTTGGCAGGGTGGAGCACTTGCAATAGTTTCTTGGCCCATATGGTGCTCATGGAGCCTTTCCCCAATGTTTCCTGACTAGAATGTTGTTGATATTACAGAAGCACAAGGATGTGTGGAGGTAGAATCCACACTGAGTTCAAAACGCAAGCTACCAAACTTCATGCCTCTTTGCTCCCTTATTTGTGCCCCATGACCACACATTTAAAGTGTAAAGAATGGGTACACACTTTGACGAAAGCATACGCATTCCCAGGAACATCAGAGCCTCTACACTCTGGGGTACCCTGGCTGCGCTCTGTTCCGTGTGTGTGTGCAGAGCAGCAGTGCCACATGGGTCGTGACTGCATGGGTAACAGCATTCTTCTCTTCAGTTCATGTGAAAGCCCTGGTCTTCTGACTCCAGAGTAAGGGCAACTTGAGGACAGGGTCCTCAGCATGAAACAGTGACCTTGACACCTGCCAGCAAAGCTCTGGGGCTCCCTGACAAACCCGAGGATGATGCAAACTTCTAGCCTCAGAGAGGGACCTTTCAGGGACACCAAGGAAGAAGATGGAAGGAGCAGCAGTAGACCCTTGTCAGGCTACAAAGGGATCCACGCATGCTTGGTGGCAACTGCAGATGCTGTGGCCTTGGGGAGGGCTGACTGGACTCCCCTTTCCTTCTCCCCATCTCCAGTCTCCACCTGCAGGGTAACACAGTGCAGATCAATAACCACAGGTCCCTAATGGCCCCACTGTCCAGTGCTTCCTCCTCCTCTTCTTCTTCCTCTTCTTCTCCCTCCTCCTGAGGTGTGTGGTGCTCAGGAAGTTGCCTACCTGCTCAGGGGCTCTGCCAGTACTGTGCAGGAGACCCTGACACCTAGAAACATACTAAGAGGAGGATCCTTGAAAAGACATTAATGTTTTAACATGTTGCTATCTCTTGCAAAACAAATCAGAGCATTTAGCAGGGTAATTTTGGCTGGTAGTAACACTTTGTAAAATGTGCTGATCTGCAATATGTCCACATTATCGTGACTGTTATAAAGCCCATCTGGCCCTCTGTAGACGTTTTCTTCTAAAAGAAGGTGAGTTCCACCAAAACAATATGGAATTTCATCATAAGTGATAAAATTTAATTTTATTATTGTTTTCAAAACCATGACAAGCGTGGGATTTTTTTTTTTTTCCATTTTATGTATTTTCGTACAGGATCTCACTCTGCAGCTCAGACTTGCAGTGATTCTCCTGATTTCAGTCACTCCAGCACTGGGATAACAGGCATGTGCCACCACACCTGCAGTCGGTCACTGTCTCAGCACACCCCAGGGGCAGGGCTGGTGCAGCATGCAAGACTGGGATCAAACCCTGGCCAACAAGCGTGGGATTTAAACAAAACTAAAGCGGCTGTTTTGCTCCCTTACTCTCCCTTGCCTTCTCTTTTCCTCCCTCCCTATAGAGGAAAAAACAAGGCCAGTCGCTATGCAACCTTTCCCAGGCTGGCATGAGGTGAGAGATGTGAACAGGGTTGCACTGAGTGCAAGAATCACTCAGGTACCTTGTGAGAAAGGGTTGGGCCAGGCAGAGTGAGATTAGGTGTGACGTGGGTTCTTGTACTCTTCTTTGGGGGATCATCACCCGAATCTGAATTTTTACTCCTTCTCTGGTCTTAGTTACTGAAACCCCGCCTCTGCTCAGGGCCGTCACAGCTGCTTCCTATCTCAGAAGCACAGGTACAAGGCCAGGTTGCCCACCACAGGCTGAGTAGGCAGGGCCACAGCAGAATCCCACATCTCCAAGCCCAGGCTCCCCCTGTGCCCGCCTCCCGGTCCCCAGGATCTTCTTCTAAGTGCCTTGTTGCTATGGTAATGCTGGACATTCTGCAGGCCCATAACCACCTGTGCTCTTAAGGATACCCCTCTTTCTTGATTTTATAAAACACTCAGTTGGCAGGAGACCCTGCTCTAATCCAGAGCCTAGAGTCCTTGCTGAGCTTTCCAAGGGAATGTGAAGGCTCTGAAAGGACCAGATTCCTGTGGAGG
This sequence comes from Capromys pilorides, assembly GCA_004027915.1. Classification (NCBI taxonomy): domain Eukaryota; kingdom Metazoa; phylum Chordata; class Mammalia; order Rodentia; family Capromyidae; genus Capromys; species Capromys pilorides. Next base: position 5,141 of record PVKN010008400.1, read on the forward strand.
AAGGGCTTGAGTGGGATGGATTCACCTGAGGGAAGACCTGGATGACCTCAAGGCTTGGCAGGATTCAAGGTGAGCTCTGTTGACTCCCCACCATGGGCACCTGCTCCCCAAATAAGGTGCTGCTGGAGAGGATTTGGCCACTGTGACTAACGTGACCTTTGATTAGGGCAATGGCTGAGGTACCCTGACCTCAGCTCAGGAGCCTGTTACATCTGGGTGAGGAAGTCAGAACAAAAGAGACGGAGATCCAGAGCGCTTCTGAGACGTGCAAGGACACCTCAGGCAGGTGACGTTGGTCGGCTGTGGTTGAGTCCATACATGGGAGACCTGAATCCCACCACCCAGCTGTGCCTTTGGAATGAGACCAGCCTAGCTGGCACCATGACTCAGCCTCCTAAGACCCTTGTCAGGCCACTGGCCTGGCGAGATGACTTTTGACCCCACCCTAAGAGACAGAGGCCCTTGTCTTAGGTAGCCACTAGATTGCACAAATGTGTTGCATAATAGAAAACAGATAAACTTTTAACCCAAATTCTAACCTTCTGTACAACTACCTCTTCATCAACGATCTGGTTTTTTAAATTATTTATTTGTTTGTTTGTTTATTTATTTATTTGGAACAGGTCTCGCTGTGCAGCTTAGACTTGTAGTGATCCTCCTGTCTCAGCTTTCCCAGCTCTGGGATTACACGTGGGCACCACCATGTCCAGTTTTGACGGGCAGAATGGTGCACCAGCGATCCAGGGCTGGCACAGCATGTAATACTGGGGGTCAAACCTGGGTCCTTGCACTTACCAGGCAGGTACTTACGCTGCTGAGCTATCTCCCCAGCCCCAGTGGTCCAGGTTTGTATCACACACTTCCCATTTTACCAGAGGATCATGAGGAAACCAAGCTCCACCCAGCTGAGGGCAGAGGCAACGGCATGATCGGGCGGCAATGTGGAGCCAAACCAGCTGCTGTTGCCCCAGGAGGCTTTGGCCCTCAGATTAGTACCTCGAGTGAGCTGCTTCTAACAATTCGTGCAGTCTTTCAAAAATAAGATTTCAGCAAACAAAGGAACCTCATCCATCACTGGTCTAGTTACTCAGAAAAGAAAGATCCAGGTGGTAGCAGCAAGACAATCAGAGGCCCCTGCTCATAACCCAACAAGGGCAAGAATTCTGTGGCTATTAACATGCAGAGCCCTGGGCTCAGGAGAGAGGGGGTGAAAGCCCATGGAGCCCAGTACCAGGGATAGCCTTCCTGCCCAGGCATCCAAGCTGACCAGACGGGGAGCCCCAGCCCAGGACACAACAGCGTGGCCACAGCCCTACCTGGCCTCGTGCCTGCTGCTGGGCCTACACCAGGGCTGACAGCACTGACCCAGCCACACTGCTGTCTCTGCTCCCTGAACCTTCTTGCCCACAGTCACTCTGCCAGACAGAGGACTGCTATGCACCAGGCCAAACCTCGAAGCTGCTGAGACACCATGGGGCACCGGCGAAAGTACATGGCCTCACCAGGCCCCCTTCCCACGATGCTCACACACCTGAGGCTTCCCGTGACGGCTTTGTACCTGGAGATCCGAGCCATGGACAGAGGAAGGGACAGGGTGTCCAGCCAGCGCTTCTCATACTTTGGTTCATCAGCTGTTGGGGAGGATGGCAAGGATGACACCTGTGCAAAATAAATGCCATTTCATGTCATGAAGCCATCAGAAGTGCCGGAGGACACAGGCAGGAGTGGGCACGAGGATCCTGAGGCATCGGCACCCTTGGGTTCGGAGAAACCCACGGTGATGATGACAGCACAGAGATGGCTCCTTCAGGACCCAGAGGCAAATGAATACCTGAATGCAAAAGATTTCCTCCTGTTTAACCTGCACAAAACGAAAAAAGGCAGAGGAGGGGAAGCGACACAGACATAGCATTTGAAAGGGACAAAGCACAGCACTGGAGGCTGCGCCATGAGGACCTGGAAGGGGCAGAAGCTAGCTTGAAACATGAGCTCAGACCAGACGCAGGGCCAGATCGTGGTAGAAAACACCACCTCGTCCTAGAGGGTGCCCAGGTCCCGGGTCACACTGCCTGACCACTGGTAATGACCTCACTATCTGTCCGGCAGGTGAATGCCAGGGGACAGAATGGTGCTCTCCTCAGGAGTAGTGGGGTGAAGGAAGACAATTGGGCAAGTGCCTGGGTCCCTGGAACAGGGAATTCCCAGACAGAACAGCCAGCTGCTCCTCAGACAACCCCGGGAGTGGGACTGGAGGTGAGAGGACCTTCTGCGGTGCCTGTTCCAGGTCCTGTAGAATAGTCTGAGCCTCCTGGTCCACCAAAAACAATAGGTGATGATACCCTGGCCCCCAGGTAAAGATCCCCATACAGACGTGACTCCCCAGCCCTTGGCATGGACTCCCCACATGGTTGGAAGACTGAGACTACAAATCTTTCCATGTAAACTTTGGGTTTTGAGATTAAGGTTGTGGTCCTCAGGGTAAGACAGAGCCTCTGGAAAGGCAGCAGAGGGGGGACTTCACTATATCCTTGCACTCAAATTTGAAATAACTGCTATTCACAATGAAATGGATAAACCTGACAACATGCTTAGCCTTTAGGCGCTGAGCTCTGGTAATAGGAAGGCACCTAAGCTCACTCAGCTGGAAAAGCCAGGTTCTTCTCACGAGGTAGGAGGGTGTGGGGTCAGAGCAGAGATGCGCAGGGCCCAGCGCTCCAGGGCAGAAAAAGCCTGAGTTGGGAGCTTGTTCAGCTCAGAACCGCTGCAGGGCAGGGACAGCTCTCGCTTTCCATGAGCCACCTGCCTAGACGCTACTCTCACTGAGGCCACCGCTGATCGATGTTCTACACCATGGTGAGAGGCAGCAGATCCCCAGTATTCAGGTGAAGACTCCCTCTCAGGGTCTGCCCAGGCACCTCCATGTGGTGCTCCTGGCCTACAGAGCCTGATTCTGATGTAATCTCTCCTGGACCCAAGGCTGGAGCTTCTGGGTGGGAAGGGAAGGCAGGGCATGCAAGAAAGGACATACATAACCTGTGAGCTGGAACAGGCCCTGGGGATTCAGAAGATGTCTCATTCCTGGGGACCTGGTGTGGCCCCCATGGTCTCTGAGCAGAGCTGTGGACACAGGCTGTGAAGCTCCTCAGTGCAGACCCCAAAGCAGCACGTACTTTACTGGAGGCTCACACTGGAGCAAAGAAGCCTCCCATGACCTTGGAGAACACCATGTGGACAGAGCAAGACTAGGCAGGCTGCCCCATGACAGCCTGTGTGAGTGGGCTCCAGGGAAACCAAGCCCGGATCCCTCAGGGCCCACATTGCGAGCAGACAGAAGCGTCTTGTCACCCCCTCACCTGCATGCTCCCAAGTGAAATAAAAGTCCTGTGAAATAGATGGACAAGCCAGATGTAAACCCAAAGGCACAGGCACCGAGTGGCCTGCCAAGTGCTGATTATGACAGCAGAACTGGACATGCCACCTTGCATTCTATCAGACAGCAATGCACACCAGCAGGCCCTACAGGACCTCTGTCCTACATTTTCAACCAGCTCCTGAGCTTTAACAATTATCATTCAGAAAACAGAAGATGGATTTTGTTGGGGAAAACAAGAATAACTATCAGAAATGTACTTTTTAAAGGAAAACTAAAGTCACTCAGCATCTGTAGATAGTCCTTTCCCACCCTCAGAGTTCAGCAAGAATTGGGGCACAGGGATGATTCCTTAAGCTAAAGCGTAGGGTTCACCAGTGCAGCCTGAACACCGCCACCCAGACTGTCAGGAGGTCAGGTCCTGGTGCTGGAGCCCGGAGATGTGGCCTTGGCGGGACAGAAGTCTCGCTAGAGTGATTACATCAGGGACCTGGAGACAGAAGATGGACCCAGACTCTGGTAGTTGCTGAATTGCTAATACCTCTGTCTTTATAAGTAGGGGACAGAGAAGTTGCAGGGAAAAAAAGGGGCAGCCCATGAGGACAGAGTCAAAGATGAGAGAGATGCAGAATAGTCAGGGGACAGATTCCAGGGAGGCAGGATTCTGCCCTACCTCATTGGAGGGGGGAGCCCTACCCTCACCTTCATCCCAAATGATGGGAGGGCATCTTTGTTGGTTTAACCCCTGTGCTTATGGTAATGTAGTACAGTAACCACAGGAAACTAACTTCCAGTCATGAGCCAGTGCTCCTACAGCACAGCATCTGACCTTAGCACTGGCAGGAAGGGAGCTCTTTGCAGGAAGGAGGTCCTCTGAGCAGAGCCACGCTCCTGGGCCACCAGTCTGTGCTGTCTGTTCATGCTGAGTCCCTGAGCACCAGAGCTGTGAGACCTGCCACCTCAGCTGCTTCCAGCTCCCCACTCTCTGCGCCCAGAAGCCTGCATCATCCACCACACTCCAGTGCTCCAAGCATTCTTGAGGGTTCTGCTGGCTTGGAGGGTTACCAAGATAAACAAAGGGAAGTCACACAGGCCATACTGCTGGCACAGTGCAAAGATGGAGCTGCCATTCCAGCTGCTTCATAAGACCCCGTTCATTATTCTGCGCTTCGGTCCTTAAATCCGCATTCCAGGACTCTATACAGAAACACTGCCACCAAAGCGGCACAGGGGAAGCCTGTCTACTAAGGCCAGGGCTGGCCCCACCCGATGTATCCATGCAGATGGTAGTAAAGACAGAGGTGTGGCTGCTTTTTCCCCCAAAGCACTGTGTTTGGATTACTGACTACATGCCCCCAGTAGCCAAGGGGCAGTAATGTAACATTCAACATGGATTGATTCTCATTCCTTATGCTTTGCTATTGGGGTCCAACCTCCAGGAAGCATGTGTTTTGGGGCACCCGTGAGCACTGCCCTGAAGTACCTGCAGATGCATCGTTCATCATAGATTCCGCACTAGCTTTGCTGAAATACATTTATTTCCATGGGCTGCTGCCACAGGATAAGAATTCATCGCACCTTACTGCAGATTGAGGGCTGCTTCTGGTTAGCGTTTAACCCCAGTAAACGCACTCATAGTACTGCATATCTGGTGAGGGTGTTCTCACCCTATGGCTTCTGTGTGCTTTGCTAAGCATACTACAGCACCTGTCACCAGGGCAAACACACGAGCAAAAATATGGTCTCAATTTTCAAATTAGAATGATACTCAAAGCTGCTAATTAGGATTTCCTAGTGGAATCCAGGGTCTAATAAACAAGATTTCAATGCACCCCAGGGATTGCTGGAGCCCCTTCTGGGTGTGTCTGGTGGTTCATCGAGGTGCGATCTTGGGAACTCTATCTGGTCCCTACCCCTTCCCTCCTGGTCACCGTGAACTGAGCGGCTTTGCCACCCCATGTCCTTCTACCATGATGCTCCTGCCGTTCAGCCAGGCAACCCTGGACTGAAGCCCCTGAAACCATGAGTCAGACTAAACCTCTTCTTCTTTCTGATGTGGGCATCGGGCACTGAGGCCCAGTGATGGAAAAGCTGACCAGAAACAGCCACCGCCCTATCTTGCCTCAAAGGCCTACACCAACTCGGCCAACATTCGCAGCCAAAGAAGTGAGAAGTGGGGCGCATTTCTGGAACACATTGTCACGGTCAGCATGAAGCACCAAGCTGGATTCTTGCTCCATCCTCAGCAGAGCCTCCCACGGTAGCGTGAAAGCAGAGCACCACAGTGAGGGATCAAGTCCAATTGCTGCACCACAGCCAGACTACAAGGGCACAGAGGCACTGGGGTTTCCAGAAGAAGACTGGCTGCTCCTCAGCTGCCACCCAGTCAGTGCCACACCTGACTCTATAGGTTTCCCACCAACCAAGGTGTCCCACTTCCAAGGTAACACAGAACGACAATCCAGGTACGACCTGACCTTGGTGACTGTGGACCTGGGCGCTTGGGTCAGAGCAGCACTGGGCTCCTGGCCTGGTGCTGAGGGCCAGCAGCAGAAGCCACTTCCAGATGATGACCTGCTCCTGAGCCCAAGCACCCAACACCCAGCCCGCCCCTGAGAGGCCATGTACTGTCACCCAGAATTCTACAGCCTCAGGGCAATACAGAACCTGCTGTGATCAGTACTATGTTGACTTCTGTTAACAGGGGAACAAATTCAACTTTCAGACTGAGAGGTCATTCTTTTAACAGAACATGAGCAAAATAAGCACTGACTGAGGATAATGGTATTCAGGACAGTGGGAGAGGTCTTCCTCGATGGTCTTCACATGACAAAAGAGCAGGGATAAGACAGCTGCAGTAAACTAACCAGAGGCCACATTGTTTTGACTTCTAGTTAAGAGCACTCAGAATTTTCTAAACGTTTTCATGGGACTTAAAAAATACATGGGTCTCTAAAACCATGTTTCAGAAATTCAAAGCTGCTTAAATCACTCCATCTCTGTAGAATGGTTTTAGTTACCTATAAGTATCTCCTATTTGGAAAAATGCACCTAAAGATTTTTGAATCAATAAAGAAATGAGTTCCATATTTAAGCCATCCAGTATCATCTTTCCTACGTTTGAGCCAAAACAGTCCAATGGTTAAACAAACCACATTTAATAAACACTAATGAAATATATTTTTAAAAGAATAACTACTGATATGAGTTATGAATCCTTGAATATTTTCTTTTTGCTGTATAACTCACACAGACTCAATGGAATTCCTAAGGATCAAGAACTCTATTAAACAGCTCAGATGAAACAGTTATTTTAAGAATACACTGTACAAGCACAGACGTTTTTTCACTCGGCTCTGCCTGCCTGCCGTCAGGTAGGGGGTCACTTGCTGGTTGGACTAAGTAGGATTAAAAATAAAGCACTATTAAAATTTCAGATAGGATGCTAAAAGCCTTCCCATGCGCTAAGGCTCTGTGGGTAATGATTGCTCCCCCTGGGATGCGGCTGGTCTCACCACAGCAGTTTTACAGAAATTCTCTAGAAATCATCTCTGCACTCCATGCAGGCAAGGTTACACTGAACTGGATGTGGGCTGCATTCTGCCTTGGATTAAGGATCACGCCCCAGGGCGTGTAGAGCCCCAGGGTGTAGAGCCCCAGGGCGCCACCAGCTGTGGGCACCCCAGAAGGGAAGAACTCACTGGCAGTAAATGTCTGTGGCACAGCATCTAGGCTCCCCAGGACTGTCAAGCGCTGACCTGTGGGTCAGGGACATCCCCGAGACTGTCACTGGGAATGCACATGCTTACTGTGTTGCTGCAGTGTCCATTCAGATGCAGGCCACTGTCAAACAAGGGCGAGGACGTCCTGCTGCTGTGGCCACTGGATGGCCCTGGGGACCCTGTGAAAGAACAAGAGGTGTTGGCTCCAGATAACAGCTCATGGGTGAGTCACGGTGGCTTTGCTGTGACCGACCTCAGGATCCCTAAGTGCAGGAAATGTCCATAACCCCCATGGGGGTCGCAAGGGAGGCTGATGCACTACAGGCTGGGTAGTGCACCAGTGTCTTTCATGGGGACTGGGCTTTTCCCATCCTGAAAGACATCACATGAAGGAAAGGTCCCTTACATAGAACCCCACCCTCTTGTCCGGCCATGCTGTGGTCAGGATACTCAGCAGGGCTCTTCCACGACAAAGAATTATTCTCAGACTCAGAAAACCATGCGATCACCCTGCTGTGCTTACAGATGATGCCCGCAGGGTCTAACAGTGAGAGCTTCGCACTGGACACACGCTGAACCGTGCAGGTACAGCAGTGCTCTGTGAGCATCATTTCCCCCAAATTCGAGAGTCTTCGACCAGAGCTGCCTGGCTTTGCCAGAATCAAGTTAAGCCAAGGATGCTCCATGCCAACCCTGCATTATCACAGGACACAGGGGCTCCTGCCATTTCATGGCTCTGGCATAGAGTTGTCTCTGTCACTGTCACCTGAGTTTTCTCTGGCCGAACATAAGCCCAGCCACTCTCCACGACGCTCGGTGTCTAGCGCCTTCATTTTTGTGCCAATGTGACATAATCACAAATAACCTAGTAAGGATAGTGTGGTGGGGACAAGTGCCCACAGAAACAAAACGCACCGAGACGCTATGACAGTGTTGGCCTTACGCGGCCCAAAGCAAAGGGTCCCCGGAGTACCTGGAAAGTGGCTGATGTGCTAAGAACAGCACAGGTGCAGGACCGGTCACCAGTGTGCCATGAGTATGACAGAGCCAAGGGGCTGCAGACAGAGCAGAGGGCTGGGCCTGGCTCTGCGCCATCCAGAGCTATGATAGGTGCGATCTCATGGGCACCGTCCAGGGTTGGGGACAAGAGGACCCAACACCCCATCCCCATCCCCACTCATGCCCGAACAGCATGGCCACCTTTTGGCACTCTCTCCCACCTATGTGGTGTCTACTGCATGATTACTGGCATGTGTGTAACACTTTTCCATGTCCCCACAGAAAAGGAAGATAGGGACCTGCAAGGGAAGGACTTACCCTCTAAGCAGCAGCTCTCACTGGCACTTGACAGGTAGCCCTTCTTTCCCCCTCTATTGTTATTAATGCATCGCAGTCATCAGCCCAGCTCTCTGTGGCCTCCAGTACAGAGCATTGTTTTGGAAACAGCGCCACTTCTGCTCTTTTAGCACCAAAGACCCACTCTCTACCTGCAGCTCTTGCCAGCGCCTTCTGTTCATGTCCATAATCACTTTAGCGCCAATTTGCGAGTGAGATCGCAGTGTTTTTTAACAGCCTACACTCTCCTTTTGAAAAATCCCAGGGAGGTGGACTCCAGGCCCAGGGAGACACAGGACTGAAGCAGCCAACTGTCTTAGTTATTTTTCTCTTATTGCTGAGACAAAAATACCTGACACCCAAAGTTGAAGGGGGACAAGTTTCTAGAGAGTTCAGTTCATAATCAGTTGGCTCTGAGGCATGATGGGGTGGCACAGGGGGACCTCAGAGGTGAAATACTTCATGGTGGCAGAGGACAGCAGTAGCAAGCAAGGAAGGGAGAAGGAAGACAAGGCTCTTTGCCTTCCTTACTGTGTCCAGGCTACCAGGAGGGGGGCGGTGCCAAGCCACTCAGCAGACTGATGCAGAAATCCCCCACCCCCCTCCCAGAGCCACACACTCTTGAACCAGCCACCTCTGAAGAAGCCCCACCTATGACCCATCAGGCTTTAGGGGGACATCTAGACCCCAAACCATAGGTGGAATGGAGAGCAGGTGAGCAAATTTAAGCTTACAGACATGTGTAGGCAACTACACTTCAATTTGTTTCCTTCTGGTGAATGAGGAACTAAAAGACCTCAAAAGACAAATCTAAGTAGTGACACTACTTTCTTTGGTGTATCACCAGCAAAATCTGTGGTTGAAAAATTTAAACTGGGTGTGATGGCACTCTCCTATAATCCTAGCACTCTTGGAGGCTGAGGCAGGAGGACTGCAAGTTCAAGCCCACCCTGGGAAACTTACTGAGATATTAAGGTCCTGTCTCATTAGATAAGTTAAAATAAATTAAAAGGGCTGGGGATATAGCTCTGTGCAAAGGCCTTGTGTTCGAATCCCAGTAATTCCTAATGATATAAACTATACACAGGCACAGGTCCTGGCCTTGGGTGAAGGATATGTGCTGGAAGTGGGCGGTGGCAAACAGGCAACCCAGTGTGTGCAGTCCAGTCACACAGAAGTGCTTTTGCCCTCCTACTGTGTGTGTGTGTGTGTGTGTGTGTGTGTGTGTTTGCCTAAATCTTTGGCAAGATTATGCCTGCTCTGTCTGTCTCTGTCTATATCTGTCTGTCTGTCTGTCTCTCTCTCTCTCTGTGCATGCGTGCGTGCGTGCATGCGTGTGTGTGTGTTTGTGTTTGGAATATTTAGAGAGATGGTCTCACTATGTAGTTCAGACTCCCTATATTGCCCATGCTGGCCTCCAAACTAATACAGTCCTCCTACTTTAGCCTCCTGGACTGTTTAAACATTCACAGATACTAATAATATAGAACTTCTAGGTGACAAAGAATCACTTAAAAGGAGAGGAGGCACTTGCTGAGCACCTGGAGGACTGGGTGTCACTCCCTGAACGTGGACATGCCGCGCTCACAGTCTGCTCTCCAGCCATGCTGTCATCCTCATCCTGAGGGCCTGGCTTCCTGGGGGGCCTGCAGTGCTGCTGACAGCTGAACTGCCAGGGAGACACGGCCAGGGTGAGCTGGGCTCCACACACAGGCACCAGGAGGAGCTCCATGGTCTCCCGCTGCCTGGTGACAGTGGCACCCCAGGACCCTCACTGCTGTGGACTCACAGGGCACTGCACACCTGTCTGAGGACTGGAGGACCTGGCTGACTCCAAGACGATGAGCCTCTGTGACAGGGTGGCCGTGGCAGGCACACAGGAGGAGAGGGGCTTTCGTTGTGCTTTTAGTCCCAGGCCCTGGAAACCTCACCATCTCCCTCTGTCCCTGGGAGTCGCTGACCACAGGGAAGGTACAGCAGCCCGGTGCAAGTGACCACAGTCTGCTGTCCCCACTTCTGCCTGGCACACAGACCCCTGGGCATACCTGGGCATGGTCGGCCAGGGCTCAGTGCATAGGTGGGGCTTCCAGGAGGTCCCAGATACACAGGCGAGTTGAACCTGCTCTACTTTCCCTGCCACGGGGCTAACTCAGGAAGGGACCTGGGAACCTCCTCACAGACTGCTGTGTGTGCAGCCCGCAAAGCCAGGCAGTGGCAGGTTGTGGCCAGCACCCCACGGGAGAAGTTCCCAATGTCCCGCCCTATCTGGCCATGTCCTCAGGAGCACCCCAGTCCAGCCGTGCCTGGCAGTGCTCCAGGTCCATGTCCCCGCTGAACCGTGAGCCAGAAGGAAGCTATCCTCCACGGCTGAGCTTCCCAGGGCTTTCCCCAGAAGGCGGACACAGGCGAGCTCGCAGCCCCTTTCTCCCTGGCATTTTTCCCGAGGTGGAAAACAAGTACGCACTGTTCAGTCTTCACTACCAGCCTGTCCCCGGGCCCCAGGTGATGGCCTTGGCTTCTCCCCACATACCCCCTGCCCTCAAATCCTCATCCCACCTAGCTGTAGGACCCGTAGTTCCAGGCAGCTCCTACCTGGGCAGAGCTCTGCTGGTCTCGGGGCCTGCAGACAGCAAGGGGCTGAAGTTATCCTCATGGCTGGTCTCTCCTAATCATCCCTTCTTCCTTTTAGCCTATTCACAGTCCATTGGTCTGTCTCTGCCTCAGTCTTTGTCTCTATCTCTGCCTCCACCTCTCTCTCAAATCTCTCGAACACTTCAGTTTTCTCCTCTGGTTGCATGTTTGACTGCACCCACAGACTACTGAAGCCCACATTTTCTGCCATGTCCTGCTCAGCCCATCAGATGCACAAGAAACCATGTTCCATTCATGTTAGTCCCACAAGGTGCAGCTCCCTGGGGGCCTCTGAGCAAGTCCCAGTGTCTTCGTGTCATCTACTCACTGCTGCTGGTTCCCAGAATCTGCAAACTCCAGGACACTCCAGTCTCCGTGCCCCGTGGTCTGTGCCATCTCTGACACTTCCCACCCCACCTTGTGTTACGCAGTCTCTTTCTGCACACCCTGCCCACAGGATCCTTGTCCTGGCCCTCAAGCCCACTGGCGACCCCCGTGCTCTGATGCTGAGGCCTGGCTCTCACAAGCAGCCATGATCTCAGCCCTGTATATTCACAGCTGTGGGAGGAACAGCACTTGTCCCTCCTGGTGTCCTGAAGGTGCCTTCCTCAACACCAACGGGATGATGGCGATGAGGGAGTCTCTAAACTGTTCCATCCAACATTGAGCAAGCAACGAAGGAGGTGACAAGAGGGGACACTGAGATGAGATAGGGGAGGGGCAGTACTCTGATGGGAGAAGGGTGTGTGTGTGTGTGGAGGAAGGACAGGGTCACTGGCCATCAGCCTAGTGTTGTATCTTCAGGACCCAAGTCAGCACCCACAGGGGACAGGGCCACACTGCTGCCCTGATGGGAGGGTGCTCACTGAGCCACTTTTTCAAAAGCGGAAAGCAAGAGGCTGAGTGCAATCCCAGGGCTATGCCCCCCAAGCAGTTCCCAGACGAAGGCTTTGCTTGTCACACTGGACCCCACCCAGCACACCACAGATGGCAGCTCACTGATTACAGCAGATGCACCTCAGCTTGACTTCACTGTCCCTTTCACCTCTGGTGCTTGGTATCTCTTGGGCCAACCTGGGCATTTGAGTATAATCCTACTTGCGCACACAGGCATGCATGTGTACATCATATGTGTGTGTGCCTCTGTGTGTGTGTGTGTGTGTGTGTGTGTGTGTGTGTGTGTGTGTGTCTATAGCCAGGCATTGGGACAGAGATAGAGTTGCTGGGCCACAGGAACAGCCTCTAAAAGCATCTAAGGGGCTGACCAAATAGCTCAGCAAATTGAAGCACTTGCAAGCAGGCGCAGGGACCAGGGGTTCGATCCCCAGGCTTGCCATGCCAGCCCCACCCCTGGGACTCACTGAGATGGCAATTAAGACTGGGCATGATGGCGCACACCTGTAATCCCAGCCCTTGGGAGGCTGTAAACAGGCAGATCACTATGAGTCCAATCTAGTATTGAGACCCTGAACACCCTGTAGACTCTTCGCTAAAATACAAAGATAGATAGATGATAGATAGATAGATAGATAGATAGATAGATAGATAGATAGATGCATCGCAGGAAGGTGTCCACCCATGCATACCTGACACCCTCCCATCACTCCCTGCTACTTACCCAGCGGAAGCTTCAGAAATGACGGCGCCTCCCTGAGGTGCTCAACAGTGATAGTGACTTCATCCCCTGCATTTCTCAGGAGATGCACCTGCCCTCATGAGAAACAGTACTTCATAAGCACGGGGGACCAGGAGCACAGGTAAAACAAATCCCTCCAGCCATGCCCCTGCTTCCCAAGGGCAACGCAGAGTTACCCCAGAATGCTACAAGCCCCAAGGACCAGGCTGAGCAGAGAGACAGGGGCTACATACCAACAAAACAAACCATCTGTGTCCCTGTGGAGCCTGACATGACACTGGGCAGAGGCCCGGGAGAAATCTGGAACTACAGGTCCTACTGAGTGACAGCCCCATGGGTGCGGTGTGTGCTCACAGGCTGGAAGCCCGGATGTTCCCATGGTGAACGTCCACGTAGGCAAAAGCCATGGGACTTGGAAGCCCTGAGAGGACACCAGGCAGTTCTTTGTGTTGTCCTCAAGTGACTCCCTGGGGACATAAATGAGTGAAATGATCCTGCACCTCGGTGCCCTTGAATGCAAAGTAGGTGACCAGTGTGCTTCCCTAGGTGTGTGGTCAGACGGGGCAGCCCCGTCTGCATGGTGCCACATGGCGGGCACTCTCAAAGGTCTCTACAGCGCAACTTTCCAGGTCTCTCATGCTCGCTTCTCTAGCACCAAGATTCAGAGGACATGAAGTCAGTGTCAGTGCACATTGAAAAATAAGAAAAATAAAAGGATATCTGACAAGAATGGAAACTTAAATGCAAGACACTCACCACCTCTTCATGGGTCGCATGTTCTACATGAATGCCATTAACCTGAACAGACAGAAAATCAAGAATGGTGAGGATAGTAATCAAATAAGTTTAAAATAAAATGCAGCAAAGTGGAACCTCAAAGTCAGAAGAACTGACCTGCAGCACGGCGTCTCCTGTGAACAACATTCCTGAGCGGTCAGCTGCGGGGTTAGAAAAGCAGCACAAGAGTTAAGCGGACGCACACTGTCACGGCAGACACTCACATGTGGTCACAACTGGGACTGTGAACATGTGTTTGCATCCACGCGCTTGCAGGTCTGTGCGGATGCGTGCTCCCACATGTGCCTACAGGAGTAGGCATGCTGGGGAACAGAAATGCACGTGTGTGTGCGTGCATGCACGCGCGCGTGCGTGTGTGTGTGTGTGCGTGTGTGTCCGTGGTGTCAGCATGAAGATGGGTGCAAGCTCGTGGGTGTGGGTGTGAGCATGCACAGCTTTGTGCATGTGGGTGGGCGTGTGGGTGCATGTGAGTGCACACACGTGGGTGGTGTCTGTGCAATGTGTGTGCCTTGAGTGCACACAGGTGTGGGAGGGGGATACCACCCAAGGAAGCAGTAGCTGTGGGGAGCTACACAGCCTGCCCCTGTGGGAAGCACAGTGAGAGTCCCATTCCAAACACCCATGCACGAAGTAACACGGATGCTACTTCCTCCTAATGAAGGGTTTTGCTGCCATGCACAGCAATTCTGGTTCACATTTTTCATTAGACATAGACAGTAAGAAATGATCCTAAAGCCCCTTAGCACTCCTCCTCATTCTCTTTAGCAAATGTATAGATTGCTTTAATTCGGGAGTGCATCCTCAGAAAGCAAAGGCAAAGAGAAATCTTGCTTTGTAAGGTAAACATACTCTGCATAGCTTATTCCGTACTATATCTCCACCATGACAGGGACAGAGAGCTCCTTTCTGTGTGACTGAGAATATTTCCCCCATTTCTTCTTTCCATGCATTTCTTTTAATTTTATGCATCTTTTATTAAGCCTTTATTGAAAAACAAGGAATATTTCTGTTGTTGTTGTTGTTGTTGTTGTTGTATTTTAGGGAAAGGTCTACAGGGTATTCAGTGTCTCACTGCTAGATTGGACTCTAGTGATCTGCCTGTTTACAGCCTCCCAAGAGCTGGGATTACAGGTGCGCACGACCATGCCCAGTCTCAATTGCCTCTCAGCACTCCCTGGAAGCAGGGCCAGCCAGTATGGCATGATCGAAGCCCCAGCCTCTGTGTCTGCTTTCAGGTGCTTTAATCCACCTTGCTATTTGGCTGGCCCAAAACAAGTAATACTCTTAACACTGGAATTCTCCTTAACCAGTATAATTTTAAAAAAAGATTTAAAGTTGACTGTCAATACCACAGGTAGTCACTGACAGTATTGAGATGTACTGAGAACAAAATGCAGCTCCTCATCCTTCACGCAAAAGCACTGACATTAAGTAGCCTGAAGCATATTCATTTCAACACCCAGCGCAGGAGCCCTGACCACTGGGCGGCCACCCAGGTCTCCTCTGGGCAAAGACACCGCGCCATCCGTGCCTGCCCCCTCCCTACCGCTGCCTGTCCATCTCTGCTGCCTTCTGGCTCTGCTCTCTACTGCTCAGTGCCTTTTTCTGTGTCACTGCCATGTGTCACCCAGAGCTCCAGCATCCCCACTCTGAATGTCCCTTGGGAGAAATCACACTCCAAGTGGGAAAAGCATTCCTAGCTATAGCTAAGTTTCCAGAGGGATACAGCTACTCCTTCTTTCTGCCACTCACCAAGGGAGATGGGGAACTTTGCCTGAGATGGCAGGAGGAACCCATGAGAAGGTGACGTCCTGCACCCAGGCCCGCTACCTCTTGGGACACCACATGTGCTCTGCAGAGCCTGAGGGTGACTCGGAGGATGGCGGAGCCAGGCTGGGCTGTGTGTGCGCTGTGTGCCTCTCACCAGCTGCATAGACTAAGGAGCAGCTGTGCAGCTAACACCTCTCCCTGGCCAAGAGTCTTGCACCCTGGAAGCAATGCATTTCCTGCTTTGCCCTGAGCTCTCTGCCCCTGGGGAAGGCGGAGCCTCTGCTGGGCCCGGTGTGGACACTGAGGGGCCCGGAGGCCACATGGGGTCTGGGAATTCCATGAGGATCTGTCCGTGAGGAAATGAGGAGATCAGAGCCACTGCGGGATCTCAGATTCCATCTCATGAATTCCCCAGGAATGCAAATAGTGTCACCTCCACCCCATCCCAGCAGTGCAGAGAGCCCTGCACAACACAGGTTATACACACGACATACACATGAAGGTGGCAGCGAAGACCAGAGAGAAATAGAGTAAGGCTCCCTGAATACCATGTCTGCACCCAGAAGCGGCCACACTGGCTACCAGCCAGTGGAGGCATGAAAAAAGCTGTTCATGATGCCACAAGCTTTCACAGGACACCAGGATCAAGTCGCTCCCCACATACATGCTGGGTAGGGTACTGTATGTGCCCACATTTACATTCAGAAAAAATGGCAGGACAGTACTCCAGGGTGTATAAATAACACACTTTCTGCACTCATGTGTGTGTCAATGAGCATACTGGAAGGCATCAAGACATCATATGGCAGTGATACAGGTGCACCTGTCTCGATAGCAGGTAGGTTAACAAGCCATGACCACCCAGACCCCAGCTACCAGCGTGTCCCACCCCAGAGAGAGCCTGCCAGCCCCTGTTCAAAGGAGAGCAGAGTCTCCAGTCTAGGGAAGGGAGGGTTGGGACCCCAAGTCAAGGGAGAGGGAAACCTGCATTGGGTTCTAGGTAGAGAGGCAAAAGGGAGACCATACGTGAGCATTTGCTCCTAGAGACAGACGTGAGGGACAGGACGGGTCCTGCAGGGACAAGGAGCAAGGACGGCAGAGGACAGGTCCTGGGGTGGCAGCCAGTGAGGACAAGCAGACAAGAATCCGGTTCAGGGTGGGCAGTACCCTTGGAGGCCAAGGCAGGCAGACCTCAGCTGCCACGCTCGCATTGACCTGACCAACCGTGTCACTGCCTGGGTCTTGAGTGACGAGAGCAGAAGCCCTACATCTTGAGTGGTTTTGTGTCACCTGCATCCGCTCCGCACGCTGACTGCTCTGGCCCGCTCAGCCCCTGGCCTCAGCCTCCCAGGTGTGTAGGGTGTCCTGAGCACATCCGGGCCCCTCTCCCCCAGCCTGTGTCCTTGTGCACTTTCCATACCTGCTGCCTGAACAGAATAGAAAACCCGTTGGTTCATCTCACTCACTCTCTGTTTGTCTTTGTTCAGACTTACAGTCATATCCACAAATAAAAAACAGTATAGTAATGATACAGAACTGGAAATTGTTTGCAGAGCGGACTTACAACTGACAAACTCGGGGCTGCTCTCTCCTTTATCCTTAACCAGCCAAGCGAACGCCATATGGAGCCATAGCCGGAGCCACACCGGCAAGCACAAAGACGAACCGATTCTGTTTGTTTGTAGAACTTCACTCCAAGAGCCCAGAGCTTTCACCACGCTCTTGGTCACACAATTGGAACCCTTGATGCACAACAGGAAAACCTTAGTCTAATATAACTATAATATTATTGAAAGGCATTAAAAATGTCAAAAGAGGTAATCGTTTGATTCAGAAACCTACAAACCTCTTTTAATTTCCTGCTATCGATGGTACTCATTGAAACCCTATTTTCTTAACAAACGAATAATGTGGCAGTTGCAAGAGAAGAAAAGCCCAGGCATGCCCTGCCCTCCTCTTTCCTGGCTTGTGGCAGACCACCCTCATGCCCTCATGCCCTCATGCCCTCTTGCCCTCCTGCCCTGGAGCCACAGCCCAACTAGCGCCTCCTGACCCTCTTTGATTACATGGAATTCTGCCTGCTGCAATTGCGTTCTGTGACTTTGCTCCAAAATGAGGAAAACGTATGGTTGCACTTGCTCACATACGGGGGTTTTTGTGGAAATGGCTCTTCACGCAGCGGTAAATTCCACCGTGAAACCTTCGCTCCGGAAACCTCTCCTTTCCCCAAAAGCACTTACAAGCTGCTGTGGAATTCACACCCGCCTGGAAATTTATTCCTCACACCTCTACGCTCAGTGCTGCTCCACCACCTGTAACTGCTGCCCAAGGTGGGGTTTGGGGCTGGCTCCATGGTGAGCCACTTCCAGGTCAGTCCTCTCCCATCCTGGGGACACAACACTCAAGCTCCACCATAGAAGCAGAGGTATAATTTGGCCCCACGGTTTCAGGGGACTCAATCCATGGCATGTTGCTCCCAGGCAGCAGCATTGTGGCAGAAGGGCCCTGGGGAGCACAGTGGCTGGAAGTACAGCAAGGGAATGGTGCCTGAGAGGAAGGGTCAGGGACCAGACATGGAGCCAGAGGGCACCCCTGCACGAGCACACGGACGCACCAGGGAGCACGCTTTGCTGCCTCCAGATTTGACTCCAAGCCCATCAAGGTGCCACAATTAAGATAAGCCACCACACATCCTGTCAGCACCTCCAATAGAGTCCACCAAGGACTCCCGTGCCCAGCCGCAGCTTGATGGGTTGGCAGGGCACTTTCACCTCATGGTAGGCTCAAGATGTGGGTAAAATCAGGAATGAGCAAGAATGTTCTGAGAAAATGTGTAGGGATAGTCTCTTCACCTCAAACCTGCCTGTTCAGACATAGTGCTGTGGGGAGTCAGCTGTAACAGGCCTCCCTCATCTCTTATTCTTCTAATCCTGAGGCGTGTGAGCTCACCAAGGGCCCTCTCCCATCTAGCTGGCCCTTTGTCTTCCTTCTGTAGCTAATCACCTCCTGCAGTTTAAGTCACCTGGAGCAGGCCAAATAGCTCAACGGATTAAAGCACCTGCAAGCAGGTGTAGGAGCCAGGGTTTGATCCCTGGGCCCAACCCCTGAGACTCACTGAGATACCAATTAAGACTGGGCGTGATAGTATGCGCCTGTAATCCCAGCTCTTGAGAGACTGTATACAGGCAGATCACTAGGAGCCCAATCTAGTAGTGAGACCCTGAACACCCTGTAGACCCTTCCCTAAAATACACACATAAAAAAAGTCATCTGGAGCCCAATAGTCCCCAGGGGTTGGACACACAGAGCCATTGGTCAGTGGGACCAGGTGCCTTCTGGTGCTCAGGGGCTATTATATCAGAGAAAAAGGGCACCATAAAGTTGATTCTCCATCTCTATTTGATTCTCTCCAATTTTTAACAGACCTTAAGAAACTCAATGTCCAAAGCCCAAGTTATTGGTCTACTCAAAGGAAGCCTCAGTATTCTAAGAGTGGCTGTTTTTGTTTTATTATGTATTTGGTACAGGGTCTCACTATGCAGCTTGAATTCACAGTGATCCTTCTGTTTTCATCCTCCCCAGCACTGGGATTACAGACATGCACCACCATGGTGGGCCTCAATGGCCACCTGGGGGCGGGGCTGGTGCCATATGTG
This sequence comes from Capromys pilorides, assembly GCA_004027915.1. Classification (NCBI taxonomy): domain Eukaryota; kingdom Metazoa; phylum Chordata; class Mammalia; order Rodentia; family Capromyidae; genus Capromys; species Capromys pilorides. Next base: position 24,059 of record PVKN010008400.1, read on the forward strand.
GTGCCAGGGATGGAACGCTGGTCCCCTGTGTTGCCTAAGCAGGCGCTTAGTCTGCTGAGCTATCTCACTGGCCCTTGAGTACCTCTCTTAAGGGCTTGATGGACTAATAGAAATGACAAAGGCAGCACATGTCAGGGACAGAAAGCATCCTCTGAAACAGGACACAGCTAAGAAAATTAAAAGCAGTTTCAAATCACTACAAGTCCGATCTATGTAGTGAGACCCTGTAGACCCTATAGACCCTGGTCTAAATACATTTTAAAAAGTAAAATGAGTGATTTAACCTAATATTTTTGATTCCACCTTGGCAAGCCTAAGGGAAAGAGCTGCATGACCAGAAGCCACCAGGTGCAGCCAACCCATTCTACCTCAGCCTAACAGGAAGGAGCAGTGGGACCAAAAGCCACCAGGTGCAGCCGATCCACTACACCTCTGAAGGAGTCATGTGAACAGAAGCTACCGGGCAAAGCTGGCCCATTCTGTACTGCTGGGACAAGCCAAGCCCAGTCCAAGACAAAGAACTACTAGAACACTCTCTGGTCACAGCAGAAAATGACAAAAAGAAGAAGCAAATTGCATTCTCAGGGCCCCAGTGCATCCAGAACAAACTCAGCAGACATTGGCATAGAAGAAAGTAGAAGCCGCACGCGTGAAATCTCTCAAATAACAGCAACTAAAGAAACAACTGCAGAAGAGTATAGCGGAAATCAGAACAGAGAGAATCTCACAGGTAAAAAAAAAAAAAAAAGAAATGATTACTACAATGAAAAAATTATAAACCATTTCTAAAGAAGACACTGATAAAAAAAAAATAGAATAGAAAAATGATGGAAACCTTGAATGAGAAATATAGGAAAGAGGGCTGGCCAAATAGCTCAGTGGATTAAAGTGTCTGCAAGTGCAGGGGGTTAGAGGTGTCAATCCCCAGGCCTGGTGTGCTGGCCTCGCCCCCAGGGCATGCTAAGACCGCAGTTGAGACTGGGTGTGGTGGTGCACACCTGTAATCCCAGCTCTTGGGAGGCTGTAAATAGGCGTATCACTACAAGTCTAATCTAGTAGTGAGATCCTGAACACCCTGTAAACTCTTCCCTAAGATACACCAAAAAAAAAAAAAAAAAAAAAAAAAAAAAAAAAAAAAAAAAAAAAAAAAAAAA
>PVKN010008402.1:0-25232 GCA_004027915.1 Capromys pilorides
CTTTTTTTTTTTTTTTCTTCCTGGAACTGGGGATCGAACTCAGGACCTTGCACTTTCCAGGCAGGCACTTTGCCCCTGAGCTATCTCCCTGGCCAAGATGAGCTTTTCTTATAAGCTTTAATTTGATAAACAAAAGGAAAGAAAGAAAGAAAGAAAGAAAGAAAGAAAGAAAGAAAGAAAGAAAGAAAGAAAGAAAGAAAGAAAGAGAAAGAGAGCGAAAGAAAGCAGACCGGCTTGTCAGTTGGGGATAAGTTTTTATAATACACGTTACAGTGACCAGCTATGCTTCACAGCAACCAGCTCTTTCTAAGAAACAGAAGTAACTGGAACTAGAACAGGAACAACTCTTTCTGGGAAACTAAGGAATGAAAATATACTGAAGTATACTGGCTGGGCTGGGGGTCATCTTCTGCTACCAGAGCAACTTCGCAAACCTTCACACCTGTCAGTTAATGTATCTAACTCACATGTGTTTTGTTGCTTTCATCACTGTAGAACTACTTTCCTCTTTGACATTTCTCCTCCCCCGCATCAACTTCTTGGTGTTTTGTGAATAGTTTAATACATTTGTTTCCTTCAGAAATCAAGGCAAAGTAGGAAGCACACCTGAGAAGTTTCTTTCTTATTCCATCCCTGTTCCGCCCATTCCCGTGGGTGACCCTGCATGTGGAACAAATACATGTCATTATTTTCTCCATTTGTTAACCCTGGAGATAGATAGATGCACTCTTTGTAACTTGCCCTACATAATTTCTTTTCTTTTCATGCAGTCCTGGGAATTGAAACCAGAGCTTTGCACATGCGAAACAGGAGTGCTACCACTGAACTACGTACGTCCCTAGCTCTTGTACTTTGCTTTGTAAAGTGCTTCAGGTTGTGTGAAGCAATATCTCTCTCATTCTTTGTTTACAACTAGAGTAATAGCCCCAGATTGCTGGATACTTCAGAAGGCCTCAATGTTGCTATGACAAGCAATACCATAATAGATAACTGGCATTCTCTGAAGATATATCTGTCAGATAAAGTCATAAAAGTAGGAGTGTTGGGTCCATGGATTGGCTGGCCTACAAACCCAGTTTCAAGGGCTGGGAAGGCAGTAAAGCTCAGAAGGTGATCTACGAACAGTGCCAGCCTTTCAGTGAGATACTGTAGAGACTGATAGCCATTAGAAAATTTAGTGCCATTTACCTTGTGACATTTTTCTTTTTCTTTTCTCTTTTTTAATATATTTGGTACAGGGTCTCACTGTGTAGCTCAGACTCATAGTGATCCTCCTGTTTTCAGCCTCCCCAGAGCTGGGATTTGTTATGGGGTTCTCAACATAGAAACCAGACCGGAATCCAAAATTAAAATTTAATTATGAGTCTTTTATTACCGGGCCCAGAAACGCTTGACCATACTCACACAGCAGAGGACAAACAGCGAGGAGCCTTAGAAGAAAGGAACTTTTAAAGGTAGAAACCACACCCTGTTTGGCAAACAAATTGGTCATCTAACAGAGACAGAAGAGCACCGTTAGGGACAGCGTGACCATTACTCAGTACATATTCTTTCTAGAAGCATTGTTTAGTTTTTGTTTAACATACATCTGCATATGTGTGGTCTTAGCTACTATAGCAATGCTTTCTAGTTGGTTAGCAACACCTTAGTTATTTTGTACAGTTAGAAACATTTTAACTTTTACTTTGATTTATGTTGTAGGTCTATTCTGGGAACTCTCAAGTCTATTAATAATTTAACATCAAGCCTCCTTGCCATCTTAAATGGAAGTAGTGTCACAGAAAGTTAAACAGAGAAACTTTTTACATTTAGTTTTACATTAACTCATTACAGGATTACAGACATGCATCACCACTCTGGGACTCAGTCCCCGACTCAGCGCACCCCAGGGATGGGGCCAGTGGTATCTGGAACTGGAAATCTAACCCTGTCGCCTGTGCATTTAACTCTGGTGCCTGCACTTACCAAGGCAGGTACTTAGTTCACTGAGCTTTCTAGCTGGCATGACAATCATTTGTCTAAGAAATTCATTTTTAACAATTTTAGTCTGCCTAGTGAAGGCGTTGTAAGCAACTGAGTTAGATGGAAATATTATAGCTAGTCAGACAGGGCTAGACCCTTGAAGGAGATAGCATGGAAGACAAGATATCTGTAAGAGGGAGACGGATGCTCCCGCTGTGGGCCACACCTAAAGATCAAAGATCGAACAAATGTTGACCTGCCTAAAGATAAGCATCCGGGATTGATCATCACCTTGAGAAGGCAGGAAAAATCACTAACCCAACTGCTATCAGCTACTAGATAAAGTGGTGCTTGCATGTCCTTTGTTATGCTTTGTGTCCAGTTGTCCCCTCAAAGCCTCATGCAGTCATGGGGCAGACTCCCAGAGTTTATGATTGACTCATGATCCACTGAGTTTGAGTGCTGCTGGGATTATAGGTGTGAGTACTACACCCAGCCTGGGATGGGTAGCCTGAAGGCAATTTAAGGGAGACAGCCTTGCTCTCAGTAGCCACTGCTGCCTCGAATCCTCTTATTTTTTCCTTTGCTCTTTGCTGCCGCCATAAACTACTGCCCTCTGCCATGTGCCATTCTGCTTTAGAGCCAGCCAAGTATGGACTGAAACCTCCAGTAACTGTGAGTTAAATAACCTTTCCTTCCTTCATTTTGGGTGTCAGGTATTAGTCCCAGCAACGAGAAAAGAGTAACTGAGTGCCAACCTAAGGGAGTTCCCATGTTCTTCACCTTAGATCCACATCACTGAATGGTTTTACTCTATAAAATCCCTGGAAGAGATCAATTCCCAAGACAACCCACCCGGGTCTCCCTTCTATCCCTCTCTCAGACAGAAACCTTCTTTCCCCTGATATATTCTGATCTTAACCTCCATTTGTTCCTAAAATTCATTTTTTGGTTTTAGAGAACATGAACTCGGCCCAGGTATCTTTCAGATTAGGAGTTTCATTCCCTTATATCAAAGAGGTACAACAAAAGGATGAAATAAGAAACAGATATAAATTAAGTAATTCATGGGGCAGCAAGATAGCTCAACAGAATAAAGTACCTGCTTAGGCAAGCTTAGGCAAGCACACAGACCACGGTTCAACCCCCACCACCACATATTGCTCCAGCCCCACCCCCAGGGCAGGCTGAGCCAGCCACAGTGTCCCGGCATAATGGCGAATGCCCATAATCCCAGTGCTGGGGAGGCTGAAAACAGGAGGATCCTGTTCGGTCCAAGCTGTGTAATGAGACCCTATAGCAATCAAATACATTGAAAAACAAATTAGTAATGCATGACAGGAGGGCTGGGAGATCAAGTCTTCAGGATAGGCAAAGCCAAAGACATTTTAAGCTGTCTCATATTTTTTGGGTGTATACAATTATTGAGAGATGACTTAGAGGGTAGCCAGTGACTTATTGCTGAGAAGACCTTAAACTGATGAGGATCTTTATGTTGATGAGGATAGTGGGGCAAACAGGTTATAGAGTTTGCCCTTTCCCCAAGATGAAATTCTATTTATTTTATTTTATTTCTTCACAGTACCAGGGATTCAACTCAGGACCCTGTGCTTGCCAAGCAAGTGCTTATTCCACTGAGCTATCTCCCTGGCCCTCTATTTTTAATTATTACTAGGTTCTAAAGAACCAGAATGTCTTCAGCTGATACAAGCTTGCCCAGGGGCATCACAGCATCATGGGACCATTGAAACCTCAGCGGTGACCACAGGCACATTGAATTATGTTCCCACATAACATAGCTGGCCTGCATGGCAAGGCACTTGACCTCAGACAAGCCTTAATCACAATTTAATTATGTGGAACCAGGGATCAAACTCAGGACCTTGTACTTGCCAGACAGGCACTTGTGCCCCTGAGCTATCTCCCTGGCCCACAATTTAATTATGAAATGATTTTTTCACAATTATACAGAATGATCCTTGACAGAGTTCTTATTCTAATATACAATTTCATCTTCTGGAGTCAAAAAAAAAATTCTAAATCCTTTGGGGATCAAAATACATGGGCTTTTAACATTAACACGTGAGGACTTTACTAATAGGAAGACAGATTCCTTTAAACACTAGAGATGGTTCTATTTGAACTAATTCTAGGCAATCACAACGGAAGCTAATTACAAGATAGAAATGACTCATCTGAGAAAACAGATAACTCTTTGAATTACAAATATTGAGAACTGTTTTTGTCAGTAATGTTTTGTTGTGCTCTGAGAGAATTAAAAGCCTGGAATGGTCTCTCTCAACGCAAACCAAATCCATATAGGACGCAAGCCTGCCAAAAGTGGAATTAGTAGCATATTTATCTCCTGCCAAGTGATGTCAGTGTTAAGAAACAGTGTTAAGGACACTGCTTCTTTGTACAAAAATAACAAGAATGCCATGACATTTCCTACATGCTATGGCACCAGCTGCACAGCCACCTGTGACCTTCACTCACTTGAGCCCTCCCTGTTTCCAAGAAAGAATCTTTCCACTGTATTCCAGAGCTTAGAGCAATACCTGGCACACTGCACACTGTCAATGTTTGTACAAAGAACTAGAAAAGGAGGCTGTAATAGCTAACTGTTGGGTCAACTTGAGTATAAAACACCTCACCAATTAGATTAGCATTCACTGAGACATAGGCCTTTTAACAATGTGTTTATTTCAATACATAAAAGAAATAGAAGAGAATATAGGTATTTTGAATATATAAGTAACTCTAAATCTCTACACATAGCTAGGTGTGGTGGTATGTGCCAGTGATCCCTGCACTCAGAGGCTGAGGCAGGAAGATTGCTGTGAGTTCAAAGTCAGCCTTGGCTACATAGTTCAAGCCCAGCCTGACCTGTACAGCAAGACCTTCTCTCAAAAGAATGAAAATAAATAAAAAATTTTTAAACTCCACACACAAAGACACATTACCAAATTTAAAAAGAGCCAAAGGTCTTGAATGGACATTTCTCCAAAGAACATTGATAAATGACCAAGAAGTACATAAAAAGATCTCAAAGTCATGTGTGGTGGTCACTGTTTTCTGCACTGTAGCAAATACAGTACCTGAGACAAGTTATAAAGGAAGAGACTTCTTTTGTCTCTCCATTTCAGATGTATCAGTCACTGACAGTGGGGTCCGTGGTTCTGGATCTGTGCCAACGTGGAAACACCATGGTGGAATATGTGGCAGAAAAAGACTATTTATCTCATAGCAGCCAGAAGGAAACCAATGATGGGGAACAGGGCCACGATGCAATGTCCCCTTAAACAGCACACTGCCAAAGACCTAATTCCACTGGGCCCCACCGCACAAAGGTTCAACCACCTTCCAATAGCACCTCAGACTGACTGGTAGCCAAGTCGTTGACACATGGGCAGTCAAAAGCCAAACTATAACATCAGGGGAAGACCAATCAGAACCACAGGATAGCTCTTTCCACCTTCTAGGACAGCTTCTGTTTATTTGTTTGTTTCCCATTTCTGGTACTGGGGCTCAACCCCAGAAACACTACCACCAAGTTACAGCCCAAAGCTTTTTATTTATGATAGCTATCATTTAAATTCAAGAGGCTAGGGGATGGAGAGATAGCTCCGTGGCACAAGTGCCTGCCTGGCAATTGCGAGGTCATGAGTTCAAACCCCAATCCCGCAAATAAATAAATAAATAAATAAATAAATTCAAGGCCTCATATTAGTCTTTTTTTTTTTTTTAATTTTATTTATTTATTTATTTGTTTGCTTGTTGTGTTTGTTTGTTTCTTTATTTATTCATTTTGTGGCTCGCTCAGCCTGCCCTGGTGGTGGTGGTGGTGGCGCTGGCGCAGCATGTGGTGCCGGGGATCGAACCGCAGTCCCCGCAGTTGCCTGAGCCCTCCTAAGCAGGCGCTTTAGACCACTGAACCATCTCGCCGGCCCCCCTCATATTAGTCTTGAAGTGAAATCCTCCTGCCACAGCCTACCAAGTGCCTTTTGCATACCTGGATAACCAGCATACACCACTGTGCCTGGCTACGAATACTTTTAATCAAATATTTTATAATATTGGTGGCACCACCCATAATTTAAATCACTAAAGAGTCACTAGGCCCAGATTTCAAGCTCTGTCACATCCTCTTAAAAATTCCTTTTATTTTACCAACAAATAAGAAAGTTAGCCAGTGGGTAACAGGCTTAGCCAAAACTGATACCCACATAGCCAGCAAGGATGTGGAGAAGTAGCCAACATCAATTCTAATCAGGAAATTAAAACCAAATGTGATATGTGATATCATTATCCTTTAGAAGCATTGATGAGAAAAGGAAATCCATGAAGGATGAAAAGGAAGGGGGGTGCTGGAAAGATAGCTCAGTGGTCTAAGCACCTCTCTGGCAAGCACAAGGACCTGGGTTTGATCCTCGGTACCTCATGCTGTGCCAGCCCTGCACTGAGCTGACCACCAAAACTGGGTGTGGAAGTGTGTGCCTATAATCCAGTGCTGAGGAGACTAAGATAGGATGATCACTACAAGTCTGAGCTACATAGCCAGACCCTGTACCAAATAAATAAGAAAACGAAGGAGGAAAAGATCAAGATGTGTTATATACATGTACCAATTTCCCACAATAAATATAATCAGAATGTACTGCAAACATGTACTAATAAAAAAGGGCAACTCAGTGTTAGGAGGATGTGGATCACGTGAATTATTCATTCACTGCAAATGGGAATGAAAATTGCTACAACCACACTGGGAAACTGGGGAAATAGTAATCCCACCCCTAGACATATTACTATAAGTAGTATGAAGGAACATTGATCAAAAGACAGGAACAAGACTGATTAGTCATTATAGCCTCAAACTGGAAAGGTGGTGTGCCGTTTCTTGAGCTAGATACTGGCTACGTAAGTGTGATCAATTTGTGAAAATTACACCATGCCACAGGAATCTAATGTATTCAGTTTTCTGAATGTCTATTATATTGCTTCAAAAAATGTAAACAAAGTGGTTACACTAGGTGCAGCATTTTTAACATCTTTACCAGCTTCATCTAGAATGGCAGTTGCCATAATTCTACAAAGCACTAAGCTAAGAGCTTTCCATATAATCTTTTATGTCCTTTCTATCATCCTTGATACAAGCCTTCTGAAGAAACTCAGACAACTCAGACTTAACAAAGTCGTAGATCCACTGAGGGACAGATTGGCTTTAAACTGCCCTAAGTGGAGGCAGGGCCATGTTTTGAGCACTATCTTCACTGTACCATAGCTGAAAGAAGCTAAAAAGAGTTGAATGTGGTGCTCAGAAGGAACCTACATGAGCACTGCCCAATCCTCTCTCTGTCACCTTGGAACTTTCCTCCATCTCTGAGGCATTTTCTGTTTTTCTTTCCCCGGGGTCTGTGCAACTGCCCATGTGATATAATTGATCAAGATATATTTAGATTTGTTGAAGAATTTGTTATGTTCCCTACTCATGATGTTAAAAACGAATTAAATCAGTTCAGAGGCTTTACTTCTAAAATGACAAACACACTGAATTAATCTGTGCCCACAGAATGGAATGAGATTCTCAATGGAAGAAATATTCTTCACTTACCTCCATAAATAACCTGGTTGTATGTGGGAATAAAAATTGTTACTTGTAGGGCCAGCCAGATAGCTCAGTGGACTAAAGTGCCTGCTTAAGGAGAGCATAGCAGTCAGTGTTTGGCCTCCCAGCATGCTGTTACAGCCTCACCCTCAGGGCGCACTGAGACAGCAATGACTAGGCATGGTGGTGTGTACCTGTAATCCCAGCACTTGGGTGGCTAAAAACAGGAGTATCACTACGAGTCAGACCTACATAGTGAGACCCTGTAGGCCCTGTACTAAAATTTTAAAATTGTTACTTCTAACTGGAATTGGTGGCTAATACCTATGTCTTAGTTATTTTTCTCTCATTACTGAGACAAAATACCCAACACCAAAGACAAATGGGGAAAGGTTTATTTAGCTCTCAGTTTGTAGAGGTTTCAGTCCATAATTGGCTGGCTACCAAGTACAGTGGCATGGAAGACAGGCATTACAGAGGAGAAACAGTTCATGGTGGGCAGAAGGTAGTAAAGCAAGCAAGGGACCTTAACAGAATCTTTCTGCCCTTTTTATAGTGCATGTAGGCTACAAGAATTAGGGTGGTGCCAAACCAGTCGGTGGATTGATTTAGTGATCAGACACTCTTAGTTCCAACATTTTGCACTCTAGACACAGTTACTTGTAAAAAAAAAAAAAAAAAGAAAGAAAGAAAGAAAGAAAAGAAAAAAAGCCCTACCTATGGTTTTATGAGGCTTTGGAAGGATATCTATACACGAGTCACAACATTCCCTTTAAGCAAAAGGCATTTAGTCCATTTCAAGTGTTGCCAAAGTCCTAACAGTTTCAGCATTGTTGAAAAGCCCAAATCCCAAGTCTCTTCTGAGATTTAAGGCAATCTCTTAGCTATGAGCCTCTATACAAAAGAAAAGAAAGTTAAATGTTTTCAACATAGAATGCCATAAGATAAGTGTTACCATTCCAAAAGGTACAAATTGGGAAATACAAAGGAATGGAGCCAAAGCAAGTCCAAAATCCAGCAGGGAAATATTAAATCCTGTAGCTCCCTGTGCAGCATCTGAAATAATCTGTGAATTTCAAAGGGTTTGGGTGGCTCTTCCCCTACAGCACTGCTGACTGTAGCTCCCATGGCTTTTCCCTTGCCCTGGTTCTGCTCTCTACTTGCAGCTCACCTCAGATGATCTACATCCCAGACTTTCACAAAGTTCTCTGCTGCACCTTTAGCTTCACACTCAGAGCTTCACATGCTTCTCTCTCAGGGGCACACTGCCTGGCCTCCCAGGCCTTCTTCTCAATTCTAGGTAGAAACCTTTCTGACCCAACTCTTGCATTCTGCATGCAACTAAAACCAGCACCATGCGGATGATGCCAAAGTCTGTGGACAACTAGAGCAAAAGCCAGACTTCCTTCTCTCTTACCTGTAGAGGTTGACCACCTATACCCCAAATCCTGAGGAATAGCGTCCCTAACCTGCCACCATTCTGAAGAATGGTGCTCTATGACTTCCTTCTCAAAACAAAGTCTTTTACTTTGGCAATTTTGAGGTTTCGAAGGCAGAGTCCTGATGGTTCCTGTGATGTCTTAGACTATCTTGTCTTTTTCTGAACTACTCCGTTTATTCTTTCTAGTCTTTTCAGTGACAAATTTCTCCTCTGTTCCATCTTTTCAGGTCACAATTTTACTGGAAGTTCTTTTCTGGCCAAACTCAAAATGCTTTGAATAATTCTCCTGGGGTCTTTCCTCTTGATTCTCAGCATGAATCTGCCTAAAAGCCCCCAAATATAGCCATGCCACCATCTCAACAGTAGACTGCCTTGAATTTTTTTTGTTTTTGTTTTTGTATTTTAGGTAAGGGTCTACAAGGTGTTCAGAGTCACATTACTACATCAGACTCATTGTGATCCACCTGTTTACAGCTTCCCAAGAGCTGGAATTATAGGCATGTGCCACCATGCCTAATCTCAATTGGTGTCTCAGAGTGCCCCGAAGGCAGAGCCAGCATAGCAGGCCTGGGGATCAAATCCCAGGCTCCTGCTGAGCTATTTGGCTGGCCGTCTGTCTTGATTTTTTTTTTTTTTTTTTGTGATACTGTGGATTGAACTCAGGACCTTGTGCTTGCCAGGCAAGCACTTATTCTACTGAGCTGCTGTCTCCCTGGCCTGTGTCTTGAAATTTCTTTAGCAAGATTAATTAGCCTGCTAGCCTTAATTATAGTCTCAGGCAAGGTCTACGGACACAGATAAAGTGCAGATAAACTATCTTCTAAGCCATAACACATATCGTCTGTAGCCCAACAATCAATGTAATCTTTCTTCCCAGAGGCAACTCCTGAGTTTGATCTTTATGAGTGTCATTTATATCAGCATTCTGGTCTTCTGAGCATGACTAGAACCTCCCATCAAGAATAGCTGAAAATGTTCCAGCTCTGTTTTTTCAGCTAGCACCTCCAAACCTTTCCTAACTCTTCTTCTTCCCACAAACCAGCTCCAAAGTTTCCGAAACTATGTGACCAGGTACAGTCATAACAATACTCATACTTCTCTGATACCAAACTCTATCGTATTTTTTTCTCATTACTGGGACAAAATACTCAACCCCAAAGGTAAATGGGGAAAGGTTTATTTAGCTTACAGTTTGTAAAGGTTTCAGCCCATAATTGGCTGGCTTCAAGGTATGGTGTCATGGCAGACAGGCATTGCAGGGGAGAAATAGCTCACGGTGGGCAGAAGGTAGCAAAGCAAGCAAGGGACCTTAAAAACATCTCTCTTGTTTATTTGTATTTTATCTAGGCTACCAGGGTCAGGGCACTACCAAACCAATCACTGGGCTGAGTTAGGAATCACACACTTTTAATCTCAGCATCACATACTCTAGGTTCATCCACCTCTGAAAAATCCCTGCCTATGTCTATATGAGGCTTTGAGGACACATCTCGAGACTAAACATAACAACCTATAATCCCAAAATTCTGAAAGGTAGAGGCAGGAGGATCACAAGTTTGAGTCCATACTAGGTAGCATAGTGACTTAGTACAATCCTGTCTCAAAAAAAAAAAAAAAAAAGATTTGGAATGTAGCAATATAAAGGCTCTGGTTTCAATCCATAGCATCACTCCCACGCCAAAACAAATGTTACTTCTAACTTCTGAAAGGTATGACCAGATGTTTAATTCTGAAGTTAACTGGACACCAGGCTCTTGTTGGTATATTAAGCATTTCTAAAGTAAAGCTAGTGCATTAACATCCTAGAAATCTGATAGACACTGATTTAATTAATAACTACTAATTAAAATTCTAGGGAGAGTATTTACTTTTGCTACAGAAAACATCCCTAAATGTGTCTGTATAAGCTATTCTCATTTATCACTCCATTTATCTAGTATGAGACACAGATTAAAAAAAAGTATTAGGGTAGAAATAGTGTTAGCTGATGGGGGAAGGGAGATACAAGAATATGTGTTTGACAATTTCAAAGTTAAAAGATTTACTAATGGAGAGCAAGAAACGATTAAACAAGGAATCATTACAAAATGAATTTATTAGGCCAACACATCAACAGACTGAGTCTAAGGTTTTCGTAAGAAAGTCATTGGGCCTTGTAAAGCAGCAAAAGTCCAAAGTCACACACCTCAAGCATCACTCTTGAAATTTGTGGAAGGAGGAAGGGTTAGAAATTACAGCACCAAGACAGTCCACACAGAGAAAAGCTCCTCCCTTTCTTCAACCAAGTCTGTGAGTTCGATATCAGAGAGAACTGGAATGAAATGCCTCCCACTTATTACAGAACTTTTACCCTTTCTTTATAGATCCGGCCTCTGTGCTTATACAAATGGAATGTTGCTTTTCTGTTCCTACAAATGGAATGTTGCTTTTGAGAAATCAACAAATAGTTATTGGAGTTTTAACCAACATGTAATGTGAATAAAATTATATTCTCTATTATAATAATTACATCTTTAATCTCATCTGGCACCAGCTGTCTTTTTGAAAGTTACAATGCATTGTTTGGGAATATTCTTTGGACAAATAAGTCTAATTAGCAAATAATATATAATTAAATAATACATATTTTCAAGCGTTAGGAGTCACATGGCTATAACGTCTTTAAGTTGGAAGAAAGGCATTATTTTCTGTAATTCCTGATAATTATAGAACTAGGTACTTCAAGATGATAACAGCAAAACATATTCAAAATTTACTTTTATTTTGAAAACATGACCCCTTATTAAATTTAATGATCACAATCTGGGCTACCAAGAAATAGCAAGAAATATGGATATTAGCTGGCTTGAAATAATCAGATAAAAGGAAGAATAAAATATATGTGTCACAGAGTTGGAGTCATCGATGTTTCTGACCACATTACATAGAAAACTAACAGAAGGACGTTCTAGAGAAAACTGCCAAGGATTTTATACAACTAATGTTTAGGGAAGACAGTAAAAGCTGCAAACAATGCCAGGATTGAGTCCCTTGATTGAGCCTGATGAACAAGGTTTTGGCCTCCACAGTAGCTCTTTACACTCAGTGTTTCTTTCCTAGCCCTTTATGAACATTTGCTTGTTCACAATCATGGAGAATCTGTTTGGAACAAGAATTGTTTTTAACTCAGAATCCTACACGAAGACCCAAACATGTTTAGTTTGTAAAGAGTTCAGCCCTTGACTGTAGGCCGTGTGTCTTCACCGAGCTTATTCTCCAGGGTGTGGAATGTGCTGGAACAGACAGTCTAGCCAGGGCTGAAGTTGGTATCAAGTCCTGTACATTAGAACAAGCAGCCTCCTGTATAGACTTCCTGGCAGTCATTCAGCTATCACTTTCTTCATTGTCATTGTTATGCATTTTGGGGTCAACCTTGTGGTTTGTCCAAGTTGTCTCAAAACTTGCAGCGCAACACAGATTTACTTTTTAAGCAGGTAATGAATGCTAGCCACACTGCTGAGTGAGACTCTCCCTAGCACAACTCTATGGCCTGCTCAGAAAACTAAGGTGCCACTCTATCAAGATAACCCGTGCAGTCTGTAAACCACAATAGCGTGCTCGCACCCAAATTTTAAATGACGATCTAGAGATGCTGAATTTAATGTATTTAAAAAATAGTCTTTCACAGCGACGACGTGTACCATACCGTGGGCCCAACTCTCTCCAGCTTTGTTCAGGATTTGGGAGGACCCGCTGAGCTGGAGCAAATAATCAAGTATCAAAGGGAAAACAGTTCTGAGAAGGGGCAGTTCCTCACCTCTGCGTAGACCAGAATCCTTGAAGAGTCCGTTCTAAGAGCAAGTAGCGGCTGCGCATCCTGACCCTTGTGAGCTCCTCCTGCAGTGCGCTGAACCTGACCAAAGTGAGAAGGCAGGTCGAAAAACCAGATCTTAGGCCGGCTTCCGTCTCCGGACATTCCCTAGTGGGCTCTGCCGCCCGCGTGGACGTAAGATGTCCCGTGGCGGGCAGAGGCGCGGCCCGCGTGGGCAGGTGGCTGCTGCCCGCCCTCTGGCGGCGTCTAGCAGAGGCTGGGAGGGTAGGGACTCGCAGACAGCCGCGCGCCAGGAGGGGGCGTCGGGCCCATCCGCGAAGACCGGTTGCTCGTGGATCCGGGGCACCCCAGATTCACAGGTGCGGGGTGTAGAAGGGGGTCAAGTAGGAGGGCCCGAGGAAGGGCGCGAAGGGGCTCCCGGCGGCAGTCAGCGAAAAGGATGCGGCGGCCGGGAAGAGGACGTTGGCCGCGGCGTAGGGAGGAAACGTCTGCAAGGGCAGCGCCCGGGGGCCGGACGGGCCGGGGCTGCCCCGCGGGCCGCCCCCGCAGGTGCCCGCCGCTTGGCCGGCTGTCCCGGGCTGGGGCGCGCTGCTCCCCGCCTGCGCCGCGCCGTCTGCTCCCGGGTTCTGCTTCTTCCATTTGGTCCTGCGGTTCTGAAACCAGATTTTGACTTGCGTCTCGGTGAGGCTGAGCGACAGCGCTAGGTTCAGGCGCTCGCACACCGACAGGTAGCGGGTGGCCCTAAACTTGTTCTCCAAGGCCACCAGCTGCTCGTAGGTGAAGGCGGTGCGCGCGCGACGGGGCTTGGCACAGCTGGGCTCCGAGCGCCGGCGCCGGGGCCGCGGGGAGCCGGGAGAGCCGGGGGCGTCTGGCAGGCCGCCTTTGCCGTCCACTCTGACCTTGGCGGCCCCAAGTGTGACCCCCCGCGCCTCGGAGCAACGCGCTGGGCCAGTCTGCAGGTGCGCAGCGCGCTCCTGCCGCCGCGCCTGCCCCGCGTCGTCCGCGTCCTCCTCGTCCTCTTCGGCCTCTGAGCCCTCCAAAGGAGACGCGGGGCTGGCGCCTGGGCCAGCAGTTTCTAGGGGGAAAAAGGCCAGTGATCAGAAGCCTGGAAAGACCCAGGTCTCCAAATCTCCCCTTCGTCCTCCGCAGAGGACATAGTTTTCACTCCAACCCACTTCCCTTTTCGTCTGTCTCCAGATCGTGTTTCTTCCACCACTGGCCTGCACAAACTCCCAGGAGGAGGAGCTAGGAATATGGTATCCCCCTTCCCCTTTATAAATCTGCCACCTAGTAGGCATTCAAGAAGCATATGTTAAATGAAAGAATGGTACCTCGCATCGAGAGAGAATAATGACCTCACTGGGAAACCTGGGGGAGGGGGGTCGTTGTACATTAAGACATCCAGATGTCAAGTGCTTTTAGTGGTGGTGTGCCTCCCCAGTCGCTAGAAGCGTATTTTGGTCTGCGACTCCTAGCAATTAAAAAAGAAGTTATTAAGCCCCCCCTTAAAGTGAAATTCCCCCCTTTCCCATCTTCTCTCTCCTGCCCTGTTAATAGAGTTTCAGATTTGTGCAGGACCAGATCGATAGATGTCATCTATTAAAGGTAAGTTTTAATCGAACAATATTAGGATCAGACAGGGAAAGGGGGTTTGAAGCCGGTACCTGCAAGCTGCGGACAGGAGATATGCAGGCGCCAGTAATAGAATATCGATCATGGTGGGGTGAAGAGAGAGGAGGGAGGCCCCTCTGAGAGAAGATCGGAACAATCACCAGGCCCGAGGCAGGGGCCCAAGCACGGCCTCCAGAGGCACCCCGGCTGGGCGAGACAGTCACCTCCAAACTTAGGAAGAAGCAGAGGGCTGTACAGCACCCACCGTCACCTAGGACCTAAGATCCTGACCCTCGGAGTCCTTCCAGGCATCTCTGCCTTTGTCCCACCGGCATAGATTCTGCTGTATTCCATCCTTCTTCCTGCTACAAACTTTTCTGGCTCCTTCCTTAGTTGTCCTCAAGCATTAAGGATAAGTTAAAACAGGTTTCAAGGAGAAAGTGCCAATACTGTCCCTTCACACCAGCCCAGTCCCTAGCCCGGCTGGTAATCCTGAGAATGTGGGTCTGGGCAGGAAAGACCAAAGGGCAGCAATGTCATACATGCAGGTGTCTCCAGGCAGATGGAAACAGGCACCTTACCTGGCCACCGAACAAGATCCTGGGTGTAGACCTTGGCCTGAGCTCACTCATCCATAAAATGGGAGTGACGTTAATTATGCTATCTACTTCCAAGGTTTCAAGTTTTCATTATTTTTATCCCCTCCCAAGCCCAGGTTCTAGTATGTGGTGGGCGCATTAAATGCTAAGAAGTGTGCCTACAAGTGGGCGCAGGTTCCACTGCTAAGGCGACAGCAAGTCAACCGTGGTGGTGACCTGCTTTGGCCTGCATGCAAGGAAAAGTCTTCCGTGACAAATCCCAGCCCCAGGTGGCTGGGAGCCTCTTTTTTACCTCAACCCTATCCCAAGGAGAGGGCTATCCTCTGCACTGCTCCTGCGTGCCCTCCCTCTTTGCAAAGATGTGGCTAAGGGCCATTCACCAGGCCCTAACTCTATGTCACCTGGGTTGCGGCCGCTTCTTATGCTTACCAGAGGTCTCTTGCTGTTGGACAGGCTCTCCACGACTGGCCTCCTTCCCTGCTTCGACCTCTGCCAAACTTTTCTTGGCTTCCTGGGGAGCGAAGCGCACTGCCGCGGGGAGTGCAGCACGGGTAAATTTCTGTGGATCCAGGATGTCCAAGACAGAGAAGGAAATCTTGTGGGAGGGAGCCGCCTTGGCCCCACCATCCTGCCATGCTAACATGCCCGCTGTCCGTGTCCCCGAGGCCGGTGGCAAGGGTTCCGGGTTGGCGGTGCTCAGGCCAGTCTTCAGCTGTGACTTGGCCGCAGCTTTCTATCCGCTAACCGGTCCGCGCTGCCAAGTGGAGGTGAGGAGGGGGTGGAGAGGCGGGGCGTGCAGAGAGCCGCAGGGGGCTGCGTGCGGATTGGCACTTGCTGGGCCCAGGCCCCCTCCACGTGCAGGGCGCGCTCGCCGCATCCTCAGGATTACCAGGCCGGGGCCGCGGGCCTGGGGTAGGGGAGCCTCCACGCTCTAGTGCGCGCGCCCGGACCACGAGGACAGCGTAGCCAGCTCCGCCAGCCTCCGCCCGATCCTCAGAATCTGGGGAAGCAAGCTTGGAAGTCTTCCATCCTGCGAGTCCCCACTCATTACCCCCCATTGGAGTTTGCGCCTGGGGCACCTGCCTTTGTTTTGGGACGCTGCTGAAGCCAGTACAGATCGCTTCAAAGCAATGCTCAGCACATCTGCTGCCCGACCGGTGAAAAACAGCAATCGCTGCAGACCCATTTACCTCGGATTTCAAAGCGCTCCCGTTGTCACAGTTTACAGTTTACAAAGCCCTCGGGCTTTCTCGATCTTTGGAGTCCCTGAACATCACTGGGAGGAGGTCCTGGCCTGGCCCAAACCCCTATCACGGTTTCAAAGATTCAAAAATGATCTGCCCAGGGTCACTGTTAGTTGCTGGCAATATGGGCTTGACCAATTTTCTTTCTCTCTTTTTTTTCTTCTCTTTCTCTCTCTCTCTCTCCTCTCTCTCTCTCTCTCTCTCTCTCTCTCTCTCTCTCTCTCTCTCTCTCTCTCTCTCTCCTCTTGCTCTCTCTCTTCCTGCCATCTTGTAATAAAAGAGGAAAATCCTTCACTGAATCACTCTTTCCCTTCAACCCTGGAGCCCAGCAGGGCTAAAGAGTAGGAAGGGTTGTGGAGAGGTGACCGAATCTAACAGACTGGCTGTGGCCTCATGCCCAGAAGAGATGGTTGAGGGTGGTGGTTCTGGTTTGCTATGACCCTAGACAGAGCCATCATGCTGATCGGGCCTTCACAGTCATAAATTTGAACATCTGCATTAGCAATTGGGAATCCAGAAATTCCAACCCTGTCCCAGACCCACAAAGGAAAAAGTTAAAAAGATGCTCGTCTAGTTTTTGTGTAAGATCAGAGAAGAGGGACCGTTGCAACAACTCCCACCGGCTCCCCGGTTCCTCTAGACGGCAGCAGGCATTGGCAATTGGAGAGGCTTTCACCAGCCACATCCACACAAGCATTCCTTCTATTGTCTCTTGGACTCTGTGAGCACTCAGCATTTATTTCAGCGGCAAATTCTGAGGCTTCCCCTAGCCTCTCCACCCAGTGCCACTGCCGCCGCTAACTCGGTTGCCCCTTTCTTCCCTGCCCCATGTGGTTTCCAAACAATGACTTGGCAATTAATATTGTCCGAGCAGGTAAGAAGTAGGAAGAGGAGGAGAACCCTTCTCATTAAAGTGGTGAGAGCTGCTAATCCCATCTGTTATTGAAGAAGTAGCCTAGAGGACAGCTCCTTGTAGCTTTTCTTATTCAAACCTTTTGGCTCCTCCCAGAGGTGGCCACCAAATTCCCTGCAGACTTTAAAGCCCTGCCGAAATTCAAGCTAGTTCCAGACCTGAAGTGAAGATGGATTGTGCTTTTTAAAGCTCAGGAAAGGAAGTGCCCTGCTCAAGCCCACCAGACCACCTCCTGCCAAAGGGAACGCATGCCATGTGAAACCTGGAGAAAATACAGCCCTGGGACCAAAGGGCAGCTCCCAGAAATGGGAATTACAAATCACAGAACTTTTTTTTTTTTTTTTTTGACAGAACTTTCTTGACTATATAGATAGGGGAGTTTGTTTTCTGTTTGGACGACTCTTTCTCACATAGTTCTCCCTTGAAGTTTTTGAAAATTTTTCTTTTTCTTTCTTTCCCAACCCCCTACTGACCCTAACTTCTGCCTTTTTCTTCCTGTGTTTGTGGTTTCTTTGTTTGTTTGTTGCTTTTGTTTTAGATTTATATTCTTGAGAGTAGCCAGGAATAGATCTCTGTAAGGTCACTCAGAAATGAAAATCCTATCCTAGGGCCCTTTGTGTGGAACAAACATTGATACCATTTCATAGGGTTGGTGAGGCTGGCTCTCCAGAGAGCACCCATACCCCAAATTGGGGGGACAAGAAAGGCCCCTCAGACAGTGAAGAACTGAGATATTTTATCTTGATTTATAAATTGTCTCAGAAGAGTGAGTTTTTAAATTATATGATATTTTCTTTCAGTATGAATCACCCTTGTTTTGAGGTTCACAGACTTTAAATATACAAACTGAGCCAAAAAAGAAAAAGCAACAAACTGAACTAAAAATCAAGAACACAGAGAGGCTGTATTCTTTAAGCCTGTGAATCGTTAAGAACTCCTTATATTGATTTTTAATTTTTTCTCGCCTTCATCTTTCTAGCCTTTCTCATGTGTGCTCAGTCCAATGAAAGGCTATACACACTCTTAGGTTTCAAAGTTGGCCTCTGACAACAGATATCACACACACACACACACACACACACACACACACACACGAGAAAACACCCCTGTATTGCTAGTAAATATTAGAGAACCAGAAATGCTCTTTCTTATTCACCCAATTTAGAAACCCACATCTGAAGAAAGGGATGCATTCTTCAGATTAGGGGACAGTGGAGAACCACAGCCTGAAGGAACCCTTTTGGCCACCTGCTTTGTAATGGCTCAGGAAGCAGAGAGGCCAACCTGTCAGAACAATCTGGAGACACATTTGAATCACTAAGTCTTTTTCACATATGTTTACATCCAAGATATTCCTACATAATACATATAAACACACCTAGGAAGCCACCTTGCCTCTGTGTCTCAAGTTGATTTTTTTTTCTTTCTTTCAGCATGGGCATTAAAATTCTACCTGAGTGCTGTCTTTAAATTGCTTTGATGCTAGGTGGGTTTCAACCCTGACCTGTCCTGATGGCAAGTGATCGCTGTAACAAGCTTGAGATCAATATTCATAGCGGGTGTCCTGGGCTGATAACACTATCCAAGACAATGTTCACTATCAGTGGGAACAGCTGAGATATTGCGCCATTAGGGATGTTGTGTTAAATAACCTGATCCATTTCTGGGGCCATTTAATGAATTTCACAGTTTAGATAGTATCTTTAAGAAGAAGGCAAAGGCTATTCCAGAGGTACTGATGCAAATCAATGCTGCCAAGCTTTCCAAGCTATCGCACAAACAAAATGGCCTATAATTCCAGCACAGCCTTGAGGAGCTGCTGCCTGAGCCATGAAGAGTGTTAACAATGGAAAGAATGTGCAGTTTATTCAGAGGGAGGAAGGGCAATCTTATGAGCTTTGTTAAAGCATCTTAGATAAGATTTTATGTCCTGAAATAAAACACAACTGGAATTCTCTAGGTAAAACCCCTCTGTTTGAGCTGCCCCATGGGGTAGGGACATATGTGCCAAACAGACAGCTTCATAACAGAGCTTGGTGTCAAAGCTTGGTACTGTGAAGATGGCTCCTGGGTGTCCTCCTTACTCAGGGCCTCAGCCACCTTTGCCCAAGATGTACTTTTGTGACTCAAATCAGTCTATGGAGTAGGAGGGAGGAGGCACTGAATCTGAGTAGTGCTTTTTTTTTTTTTCTTCTGGTACCAGTGATCAAACTCAGGACCTTCCACTTGCCAGGCAAGTACTTCTGCAGCTGAGCTGGCACTGAATTTTAAAAGGAAAACTACTGCTAGTGAAATTGGTTGCTTGTTTACTTATTCTAAGTCCTCATTGCTGGAGCTTTCATTTACAATTAAAGGCCAGCATTTCCCATTTTGCACCAGAGCTTTGAACTCTGGCTGCTAAGCAGAGCAAATACTCTTTTTAAAAAACGACACTTTGATTTGTGAAAGCAAACTTCAAAGTATAAACTTTCCACCTGACTGCAAACACACACACACACACACACACACACACACACACACACATTGTAATTTTTGCTTCCCCCTGCCTCATCCAAATAATGAGGACTGAATCAACCCAGGGAGCACTGATCTATGTCACCAGCTCTTTATTTTTTGTTTGTTTGTTGTTGCTGTTGCTGTTTGGGGTAATGCAGGCTGGCCTTGAATTCACTATAAAGTCCAGGTTGTCCTAAACTCCTGGCAATCCTCCTGCCTTATTTAGCTTACCTGATGCTGGAATTATAGGCATATGCCACCTTGCCTAGTTCACTACACCTGGGCTTTTTTTTTTTTGAGAAATTTATGGGCCAGCCAGATGGTTCAGTGGTCTAAAGCACATGCTTAGGAAAGCTTAGGCAACTGCAGGCACCATGGGTTGATCCCTGGCACCACATGCTATGCCAGTGCCACCCCCAGGGCAGGCTGAGCTAGCCTAACATAAATAAAATAAAACTTTTTTTAAAAAAAGAAATTTATTTATTAAGGCCAGTGAGATAGCTGAGGGGACTAAGCTGCTTAGGCAAGCACAGGGACGGGTTCAATCCCTAGTATCATATGCCATGCTGGCCCTGCCTCCAGACACAGGAAGCTAGCCACCAAGATCTGTATGGTAGTGCACACCTGTAATCCCAGTGCTGGGGAGGCTAAAAACAGGAGGACCACTATGAGTCCAAGCTGTATAGTGAGACCCTGTGCCAAACACATAAAAAAAATTATTTATTTAAATTTAGAGATATCGGGGCCAGCAAGATGGTTCAGTGGTCTAAAGCGCCTGCTTAGGAAAGCTCAGGCAACTGCAGGGACTGCGGTTTGATCCCCGCACCACATGCTGCACCAGCCCCACCACCAGGGCAGGCTGAGCCAGCCATAAAATAAATAAAGAAAGAAACAAACAAACCAGGAAACAAATAAATAAATAAAAATTAAAAGTAAATAAATAAATTTAGAGCCATCTTGCTACATTGCCTCGGCTGGTCTTGAACTTGTAAACCTCTTGCCTCCACTGCCCAGTAGGTGAGATTTTAAACTTGCACCACTGCATTGACCTACAGTAAAAACTTTACTCAACGTGTTTTATTTTTTAAAAATCAATGGGTGT
This sequence comes from Capromys pilorides, assembly GCA_004027915.1. Taxonomy (NCBI): domain Eukaryota; kingdom Metazoa; phylum Chordata; class Mammalia; order Rodentia; family Capromyidae; genus Capromys; species Capromys pilorides. The sequence continues at coordinate 20,785 of PVKN010008402.1, forward strand.
TCTTGAAACTCCTCATGTTAAAAAAAGAAACTTTAAGTGAGCGTGGAGGCATAGTGCTCAAGGAGGCTGAGGCAGGAGGATCACACATTCAAGTTCCACCTATGCAACTTAGCAAGATCCTGTCTCAAAATGAACTGGGAATGTAGCTCAATATGAAGGTCTTGGGTTCAATGCCCAGTACTGTGACCCCCCAAATCAACTTTATCTTAAAAAATATGGAGGAAACATCAAAGAAGGTGATGCAATAATAGACATTATACTGGTGAACAGAACACATGTTAAGCCATCTCATAATATGGTCTGCTCTTTCTTGGGCTCTTGATCTGGGCAAGACATTGGGCTTTTCCCACACGTTATCTTATGAATCACTCCCATCACTCAAAACAGGAGCAGGAAGAGTTGAAGCAAGCAGGTATGCACACTGGAGCAGAGAAGCTGTGAGCGATGGGTGAGCAGCAGCATGCCACAGGTCCCTTCCTGATGCTGGTTGTGCCACACCTTCCGGGCTGCCTGTGAGCCTCAGCATCCACCTCAACTAGAAAAGCCCGAGATAGCACTCACACTTACATGCATATGCCACCTGCAATGCTGCCGTCTGCCCACACTTCCCTGCGAAGCGTCTCTTCATTTGCAGCTCTCTCCCGGCCAAGCATTATGTCCTCTATAAGGTCTTCCCTGTTGTACCCAGGCTGACTTGAGCACTGTCTGACACCGTGATTCCTGGGTAGCCTCCTATCATAGCCCTTGGTGAACATCTCTCTGCCTTGCCTGACCTGATTCTTCACTCCCCCTTTTCTGGTGACTTTACTTTGGCTTTGCTCTGACTCCCTGGAGCCCTGTCCTTGTATATGATGGGCCAATCAGGGGCCTTCAGGTTCCCAGGGCCAATGTGACAGAACAGTCATATTCTCTTTGTCTTAGAAATTTGAAATATAGTGGTTCTAAATTGTGGGTGCCTCACTTTGGCAGTGATGCCCAAAGGAATCTACCTGTTATTTTCTACTCCTAGAACTGATGGTTCTTGTACTTTCCAAAATCTAGTTGTGCAACTTTTTGTTGTTGAACTGGGGATTGAACTCAGGCCATTGCATTTGCCAGGCAAGTGCTTATTCTACTGAGCTATCTCCCTCAATATTTTCTTTTAAGCTTATAAATTGCCTGTATTCTTCCACATACCTCCCCCATTTTACTAGAATCCAATTAACCAGAAGCCAATAACCCTGCCAAGCAGAGCTTTTATCTCACTGTACAGGACACAGACTATCTGGTTCTCAGACAGCCCTAAAGTCAGAACACTTGCCTTTTTATCTATTGATACCTTCACATTTAGTAGGTGGAAGAGTTAAAAGGAATAAATGTAGTCCAATAAGAAACCCAAAGCTCTGCAGTTTATTTATTTTATTTTTTTCTTTTAATAAGAAGTAACAATGTGACATTTTCAAAAACACGTTAGTAGTACATTCCCAATAATTGGTACAATGCATATTTTTGTCCTTGTAGTAGTTACACAGAGCACAGGATGTAGACATGATAATTTTTCTAATCATTGTTGGTACAAAAAAATTTCTTCTCATTGAACTAAGAGAAAGTAGTTGTATACATAGTCTAGTATTCCATAATTGCAACGGATTACTGACAGAACTGGCAATGTTGGAAGCTGTTGACTTAAGCTTTTTACAGCTTAGCAAACTAATCTAGCTTTACGTTTTATGCCTCGTGGTTAAACTTTTCTGCTGGGTGGTTAAGGGCAAGTTAAAGGAAGACCTGTATAACAAAACATGTAACTTTTGTATCTCTCAAGGTCAGTCAAATCCCTTCAGGATTTACTTTGAAACCATGTACAGTGCTTTGTAGAACTGTTGTCAGTCTCAGCCGTCTGGGTGAGTCATGGCCATTGCTTGACCAGTTTGCTCTCTGTGAAAGCCCAAGAGAATGTTTCCTCTCTAGGTGACTCTCCTTAGGAACACTACACATCATCTATCCCTTTCCTCTGAGGTCCCATAATCTCCTCAAACAGAAAATTTGGGAAACCACTGAGTTATAGGATGTTACAGCACAGGTTCTCTTATGTCCTGAGTCCTCACTGACCTTGACGGGCTAGGGCCAAAATATTGGCAACCCTTGTAGCCCTTCTTTTTCTCTAATTTTTGATCTGTAAACTTACATTCTTAACCCTCCATGTTATGGTTTATGTCTAGTTGTCCCACCAAAGCCTCATGCAATCATGGGGTGGGGACTTCTAGAGTTTGAGACTTGAGTCATGATCCACTGAGATTATGTGTTTTAGTACTGATGGGACTATGGATCTGAGTACTGCTGGGATTACTTGACTCTTGACCCACTGGGATTATGTGTTTTAGTGTGGGTCTGAGTCCTTCTGGGATTATGGATGTAGCCTAAGGTGGATAGACAAAGGCAGAGAGCCTGAGTGTAATATAAAGAGAGACAGAGAGACAGACAGTTGCTGTTGCTCTCTGTGCCCTGGTTGATCTGTTGCCTCTGTCACAATTCTTGCTGTTCTGCCGCCATGAACTGGATGCTCTCTGCCCTGTTCCACTCAGCCTTGGGCCAGCCAAATATGGACTGAAACCTCCAGCAACTGTGAGCTAAATAAACCTTTCCTTCCTTCATTTTGAGTGTTGGGTATTTGTCCCAGCAATGACTAAAAAGTAACTAAGACACTCCAGAAGAGAATCTTCGTGATTCTATTACTTTATAACATAGGTACTTGAGCTTAACATCATTCACAGTTTAAAATGAATTGGATGGGGTTGAGAAGATAGCTCTGCGGCACAAGTGCCTGCCTGGCAAGTGCAAGGTCTTGAGTTCGAACCCCAGTCCCACCAAAAAATAAAAATAAAATGAGTTGGAAACCATACCTTAGAAGCTAGAAAGGCTGGTGGGCATGGTGGTGCATGCCTGCAATCCCAGCACTTGGAAGGCTGAAGCAGGAGGATCAGTGTGAGTTTGAGACCAGCCTGGGCTACAAAAGTGAGTTCAAGGCCAACCTGAACTGCATAGCGAGACCCTGTGTCAAAAAGACAAAATAAATAAATAAATAAATAAAAAGGAAACCAGGCAGGCTAAAGATATAGGATCAAGCAATGTTTATATATGGATGAGTTCATAACTGCTCTGATTTGGGGGAAGTGCCACACCCCTGTGGACCTGTGGAGCAACTTCACGCCTTTAAGAGGGACATCCATGCTGGAGTGACATCCAACACTCTGCAGAAGCAAGCCACAGGAGTAGAAAAAAGAAAAAAATGAGCTGAACTAAGTGTAACATCTCCAATACCCTGGTAGAAATGTTGTGCTATCTGGTCTCCAAGAATATCACCCTAAATAAGCCATGCTGCCCAGCATGCCTGCCCTCATGCAGCCAGTGTATATGCTGAAGCTGGTCTGGCTCTGCATAACCAATACAACACGTCTGAAGCGACCTTGGCTTCCTCGGCTAGGTAACAAGAGGCCAAGGTCTCCTTCTCTCAGATACTTGTTTATGAGAAGTTTCCTCTTCTACTCTGGCTGTCACGCTGTGGGACACTTAGGTCACATAAGAGAGGTCATACATAGGATTCCCAAGGCCAGCTCAGACTTCCTGAATCCAAGGCCGTGCTTTAAGGTGATTGTGATGTACATCGATGAGAAGGTGACTCAGAAGGTGCCCACAGGTCCACGTGGTGATCTCTCCTTGAACTGTCTAATAGTAAGACTGGGGATGTCAAGCCAGCTAGGTGAGTTGGACCACACATACATCAAAGTTTGAGATGGCCTTTTATTATTTATTTTTATTTATTTATTTTTTGTGGAACTGGGGATCAAACTCAGGACCTTGCACTTGCCAGGCAGGCATTTGTGCCCTTGAGCTATCTCCCCGGCCCTGAAATGCCCTTTTAGATCAATGGCTCTAACACTTCCCCCCATAACCCATCTCAGTAACACAGAAGATCACATAGCCTTACTTAGTCTAGTCTCACTTTCCAGGGAATATTAAGCTTAATAACGATGAGTTCCTGGAGTTAGTCCCATCTGCTACTTCTGCTTGTACAGTGTTGCTTCTTTCCTACCTTGTTCCAGTGCCTGGCTTTTTACTTTGGGTGGGGCTTTTTCTCTCAGTCACACGACCATGGGGCGATTATCCAGTGATGTCTTCTTCCAGCCCTAGTGTGACCATCAACTCTGGCTTCAGACTTGAGTAGGGGATTGGTGAAGCATACTTCTGGGTCTGTTTATCTGGTCATGAAGGCATGACCTTGGGAACTTTCTGGTCCCTGGTCCCTTCCTCCTGGAGCTCTTCCCCCATGTTCAGTGTCCTGGTCATCATGAAGTCAGCAGCTTCGTTTCACCACTCTTCCACCATTGAGTTTCTGCGATAGAGCAAGTCAACAACCAGGGACTGAGATAAGCTGATGCTATGAGCCACAGAAAACCTCTTCTTTAGTTGTG
>PVKN010008403.1:0-25205 GCA_004027915.1 Capromys pilorides
CCACAGGAGCGTAAAGGCTGCCCACTGTGAGGAAGACAAGCCAAGACGGGCTGCCATGCACACCAGTGACCGACAGAGAATCTCTTTCTTACTCAGCCCTGCGTCTGTTTTCTCACCACCTTTCTTCTTTGACGACAATGGAAGCTTTGGGTACTTAGCGTGGGCTAGACTCTAGCTCCAGGACTGAGTGGAGGCCCAAGCCAACCCACATCACTGCAGAGCTAGCACTGAGCAGGCCTGATCCACTAATACCACGCGAAGAGCCACACCCTCACATTTGAAATTATAGCACATCATCATCATGACCCAGCAGCTACCATTTAGCCATTTGTTCCTTAATTTGCGTATTAGTTCTTTTTAATCACCGAGTGGTTTTAAATACTTGCCCAACATAGCATGTCATTTGTCAGCTAAGGCTGTAGATAATGACTGGAATTGAGATTTCCGGATGGAATCGGGTCTTCATTGGCGGAAGCAGAGATGTTGATACAAGTTAAAAACCAGAGAGAGCAGAGCAAGATTTACAGAGGGCCTAGAAGGATCTGGACCTGTGGCACCTGCACAAAACAGGCGTCTCCCAGTCTTGGTGACACAAGGATTTGGCATCAGCTAGAAGCCACGATGCTGGGCTAAGCAAGGCAGGTGCCACAAGGCAGACGACACCCAATCTCACCTACGTGTCGATCTAATTCATAGAAAGAAATCTAATTCAATGGAAGTCAAGTTCACAGAAGCAGAGAGTAAGAGGATGGTGAGCAGGTGCTGGAGGTGGGAAGGGAGAGGACAGGGAGAAAGGATGAAAACTGGCCATTGGACAAGAGGAGTCATCTCAAGAGATCCATGGCCACATTGTTACAGTCGTCAAGAACAACATCCAGCATACGCAAAAGAGTAGATTTTAGCTGTTCTGCTATTTTAAAATAAGTATGCAAAGCGACGCACACGCTCCGCAGCTTGAGTTGGCCATTCCAGAGTGTACGCATTTCAACAAATCATCTTGCACACCATAAAAATGTTTGATCACATAAACAAGAGGTCTCGCACCCCATTTAGGGATGAAAAACAGCGGCCACATCACGTCCCTCCCCACCTAAGTCCTGTTATGTGCACTTCACAGGCGTTAGCACAGATATCCCCAGTGGACAGATGGAGAAACTGAGGCACAAAGGGATGGTACACCGCGGGTCCAAGGTGCCAGGATCCACGCGCAGTCTGCATTGATCTCTGTGCAGTCACGGACTGGGCTGGACATCAGGGGCCGAGGGGTCGCGTCACTGATTTTGATGCCACGCTGAAAGCAGATCCCGGCCCTCTGCACCTTGCATGTTCTCCTAACCACACTGTCCTGTCTGTAGCCAAATAACCTCAGCGACAGTTCCAGGGAAGAAGTGATATTCGCAGCAAAGTAAAGCAAAACTTGCAACTGTTTTCAATCAGGACTGGGTTTGTGGCATTAAAAATGAGATGATTTGGGGCTGGGGAGATAGCTTGGAGGTCTAAGCGCCTGCCTGGCAAGCACAAGGTCCCAGGTTCGATCTCCAGCACCACATGCCAATAGCAGTCCCAGAACCCCAGGTGTGCCAGCCACCGAAACCAGGTACAGTGGCACACACCTGTAATCCCAGTGCTGAGGATGCTGAGACAGGAGGATCACCATGAGTCTGAGCTGTGTAGTGAGACCTTGTACCAAATAATAAAAATTTTAAAAAATAATAGTAAAATAAAAAACAAGGATGTGGCCATTTCATTGTTTTCCAAAAACCAGAGGCTCAGTCCCCCAGGCTCGGCAAACTGTGTGCCCCCACCTCATTGTTGCGTAAGCTGCAGAGAGGGGTGCGGAGGTTCTACGCGGAAGGACACGCCTCTCCTATAACTCAGCAAAGCCAGAGGTTAAACTTTAGACTCAAGATGAGGTGGAGACCTCGGGCGCGAACTAACCCCATTCCAGCCTCAACTCATCTTGAGAGCGGAAATGCAGCTAGAGAAGGTGAGCTGGTGGCCACGCCCTTGTTGTCTCCAACCCCGCTGCTTCCCAGCCCTCAGTCCTTCCAGAAGATTCCCAGGCTGGGAGACAAAAGGGCAAAGCCAGGGAGACGTGTCCTTCCAGGTCAGCGGGGAGGCACCTGACGGTTTTCGCGGTGGACTGAATATCTTCCCCGTGAAGATGAAGCGATCTTCAGTCCCATGGCTTTTCATTTGATTTGCAAATCAGCCCAGAGAGGATGGCTTTAAACTTAAGAGAGCAGAAACCATGTTGGAATAAAGCATGCCTACCGCTACTACTCATTGAAAAACTCAAGGCTGTTTACGAGAAAGCAGGGGGGTCTGGGGACCCTGCCAACAAGCAGAATTGAAGAACGAAGATCTTACCACTACACGGAAAATGCAAAACGTGAGAAACTGACGTGGTTGTTTGAACAACAACTGAAACACACTGCCCTGCACTCAGAGCCCTTCCCCAGAGCCACCTCCCCAGAGCGTCTATCTTTTCTTCTGAGACACTGTCTGGCTGAATCTCTAAGTTTCCCTGGCAGGGCTCAAGTTGACAGTCCTGTTGCCTCTGCCTCCAAGTGTTGGGATTACAGGCATGTGCCACACACCTGGCTAAAGGCTGTAACATATAGATGACTCACACTGGGTGAGAAATCGCAGCTGGTGTTGGTCAAGTGGCAGGCACTGCACAACATGCTTTATTTTGTCCCGACTGTGCAGACGAACAAACCGAGACTCGAAAGGCTTTTAGGCCTTGCCCATGGTTACAGGTAGGTTACCTGCAAGTCCTGCTCTGTCACTGTCGTCATTTATTGCCCCAAATTAGAGCACTGTGCTGTCATGACTAAAAAGGAGGTTAGTTCAGGGAAATAGAGAAGAAGTCACGAAATACTATTGAATGAAAAAAACAGTGTAACTTGTATCAATCACAACCACATAAAAATTCCCGTGGAAGTGGAAATGACCTAGAAGTAAGGATGAGGAAGTTGAAGAAGCTGTGTTAGGACAATGGGGTGGCACAGGAGTCTTAAGTTCTTTTTGAATTGTTGCGAAATTCAGTAAGTGCTTCTCCAGTCTTGAAACAGCAGAAAGGAATCTAGAATCAGGGGGAACCATCGGGGAAGACTGCGTGCATGGGAGAATTTTCATTGCTGTTTAAGAAGAAAAGAAGGTCTCGTGGTGGCCAGGAGGAGAATGAGGTCACCAGGGCAGTCAGAAGATTTAATTCAGCCAGTTGGAAAGTAAGAAAGCCCAACCTCTGCAACACAGGGACAGTTGTAGAGAGGGTTAGGGTTATGGTTTATGTCTAGTTGTCCTCCCAAAGTCTCATGCAATCATGAGGCGGGGACTTCTAGAGTTTTAGACTTGAGTCATGATCCACTGAGATTATGTGTTTTAGTACTGATGGGATTATGGATCTGAGTACTTCTGGGATTATGGGTGTGACCTAAGGTGGATAGGCTGAGGCAGAGAGCCTGAATGTAATATGAAGAGAGACAGAGAGATAGACTCACGCTGTTGTTCTCTGGTCCCCTGGTTGTTCCATTGCCTCTGTCACCATATTGTTGCTGTCACATCGCCATGAACTGCTGCTCTCTGCCATGTGCCTCTCTGCCTTGGAGCCGGCCAAATATGGACTGACACCTCCAGTAACTGTGAGCTAAATGAACCTTTCCTCCCTTCATTTTGAGTGCGGGGTATTTGCCCCAGCAACGAGTAAAAAGTAACTAAGACAGTGAGAAAACAAGCTGTGATACAAGGAAAGTATGGCAGGAACTTGATTTTAACTGTGGCGGGGGCAGGGAGCAGCTCTGGCAGGCAAGGAGCTCTGCAAAAGACGCAAACGCAGAAGTGTCTGGCCCCAGCCGGGGTGCTCATCCCAGGCCCCACTGCCCGTGATTTCCCGTTTGGAGCAGACACAAGCCTCCTTCCATGCCTGAGAATGCCAAAGGGCTCCACAGCACGGCACAGGGCGGCCACGTGCGCGAGTCCTGAGGCAGGCAGGAGCTCAAGGAAAGAGCGCTCCACCAAGCCACGGGGCCTGTGCCCTGCTCCTGAGGCCTGAGGCCAGGGAGGGCCCGGCTGTTGGGGAGGGGGCTTTCGTGCCACAGCCCTTAAACAGAGAAATAATAAACTTCAAGTGAGGTGCTCTGACTCGTGCTTCGTGAGTCATCTAGAGTTGAGCTGCGCAGGGCAGAGCCGTAAATCTGCCGAGCGGACCAGGGGGGCGGGCTGCTAGGGCCAGGTCCGCACCCAGGTAGATTTTTCTTAGAGCAGTGGCTATTTTAGGACCACACAGCACAGGGCCTCTGCGCATTCCCCTTCATGTGACTTCAGCCACGGAATGAGCACACGCTTCAGGAAGCCGTGGTCTTGTTCTAATTATGGAAATCAGTGGACTGATCGAGTTACTCACAGCATAGTTTGCATCGCAGGGAAGGAACAATTCCAACAAAGGGCTTTGGCTTGCTGACTGGAACTGTGGAGCATTTCTGCAGGCCTGTGAAGACGGGGACGGCTCGACTCTCGATGAAAACATAAATAAGGACAGTGGAAAGTCACCTCACCTCTAACGCCATTGCTGCTGTTCGCTTTGTCCTTGATTTTCACTGCTTGTTTTAAAGAAAAATAGCTACTAAGAACTAAAGCTGATTAACTCTGTAAACTCGGAACATTTTCTGGACTGATTTCTTTGGGTGGCTCTTTCCATAAAGCTGTGGGACATCAGATTTGTAGTGTAATTATTAGATTTTAAAATAAGCAAGTTCCCCAATGAAGACGGACTTGGGGAGAACTAGAAGGGACGTACTCAGCCTGCTGTGGACAGCTGGCGCCTTGCATCCCAGTCCCTGGAGATGCCAAGGAAGAACAGTGTGATCCCTGCCTTCTCCCGTCCTCTTCCAGCTGCCAGCCCAGGAAGCCCGGCACATGCCAGCCTCGTGGACAGCATGGCTTGGAAGGCAGATCCCGGTTCAAATCCCAGCCCCGCCCTGCCTTCTCCACCGAGAGGCTGCAAGCTCCCTGGCTGCCCTGAACTTCGCCTTCCTCATTCGTGAAAGGACGCTGACAGCCCTTCTGTAGACTGCTACGAGGACGGCACTGAGTCATGCCCGCTGAGTCTGTAGCCCTATGCACAACTCCCAGTGAGCACCTGGAAAACAATGGCTCGTGTCATTCATGGAGCTGCCAGGTGCAGAGAGCACAGCGGAGGCGCACTCCTCAGCCCTTGTTCCTCCACTGTTCCCTGTAGATCGCAGGAGTTCAAGTCAGATGCATTTTATAGCCTAAGCACGGCTCAGTTCTGTCTTCTCCCCACCTTTGCTACGATAGATCAGACCTCAGTCTTTTGCTCACTCCACTGCCATCGTAGCCTTCCAACTCCACCTGGACAGCTGCCTCTTCCTATTCCCACTGCCTTGCACATTTCCCAGTGTGAATTTTCTAAAATAGAAATGCGCCCTGACTCTCCCCCAAGTAGGGCCTTTTGGACTCCATGCGCTGCTCTTCGAACGCCATCTGCTTACAGGCACAGCATCCAAGACCTAGGACCTCATGTCCCCTCTCCCACCACCTAGGATGGCCTCCTCTCTCTCAGAATGACCTGTGCCTCTTAAAACACCCTCGTGCCTGTGTCCTTCCCACTCCAGTGTTTTCTTTTCCTCGTGCCTGACCTTCAGCTACCGAGTTCTCTTCTAAGAAGTACCCCTCACTCGTGTCCTGTACTTATGCTGCCTTGTCTCCTAGTTCATCATCTGTCTTCAGAGTTGAGTTTCTCGAGGCAAGAAGCTTCCTACCTTTCTATGCTGCAAGCCATTAGCACAGACGCTGAGTCCATCGATGGATTTGGTGAGCGTTGACCAGGCCCACTCTGCCCTCACGGGCCCACGCATCGGGTGCGCACCTGCTCCCTACCAGCACCCGGGCTTCTGCTGTTCTGTGATACCAGTGTCACAGGACAGCAGGAGCAGAATCTGACTCTGGGATCCCCCCTTCGACGACCCTGGAGCCTAGAGACTATCCCAGTTTTGTGGCTGAGGCAGTCACAGCTCTTGCGGTAATGGCTTGCCCAGCATCTCCTGACTGGAGGTTGGCTCCATGTAGGCTTTCAAGGAGGAGATGCTGTTGCATAGCAGTTACACATGAGCTCTAGGGGAGAGCTGGAGAGTCTCACAAAACTTAATTTGCATCTTTGAATTTATTCCTCTCAGGCAGGGATGGGGAATAACATCTACCTACCTCACAAGGCATATTAAGTACAAATTAAGAATTGGCTGTAAGGTCCCAAGGAAACTCAAAATTATGTCAGAGTTCAACATTCTTAATCACTCTGCAGTTTTTGCTTTCTGAGAGGGCTGGTGCTGGTAGAAAAAGTGAGTTTTACCTGAAGAACCTAAGGCTCAAACTGAAAATGCCCTGTTTCCAGCAATGAATGGCAAAAAATCCTCTGTAGCAAGTACATTATACATAATTGTATAAATACATACATATATACATATATATATATATACCCTGTCATTATATATATGTATATACATGCATATATATATATATATATATATATATATATATTCAGATCTTGTCAGCCATCAATGAGACGTTAACTATGAAAATGTTTTGGAAAATATAAACAGACAGTATTGACTTCAGGATCTAAACTGAGAGCCTGGGGGATTCCAGGGTAGCTGCCGGATTATCTCAGACCTCTTCCATCATTTCTTTGGATAGCAGAGCCATGGCTTTTAATTCTCTTGCACATGTGCTTCAGCAAGCACGTTGTTAATTCTGTCAAGTATTCTGGTCTCACTTTGCAAAAATAAGATAACCCCCTTAGAGGTGCGGATAACCCACTTACAGGTGTGGTGAAACGGAACGCCCTGTCTCAGCCTGACTGTAGTCTTGAAGCTTTGGACAATTATAATAACAATCTACAACTATTACACAGTCGTGCTGTGCGCTGGGTGCTGGTATTTTTCTTAAAACATTACTTTGTTTAATAGGAAGAATCTGGGCTAGGGCGAGCTCACACCCTTGCTGCAGGCCTCCCTCTGCACGTGGCAGAGCCAGAGGTCAACTCCTGAGAAGCCAAGGGCCCTGCCGAGCACCCACACAGGGCAGGCCCAGCTGTGGGTCCCCAGCCAAGGGACACACGACCCTGGACTCAGGGGCTGTCCTATAACTTTAGCGCCATCTTGCACAGAGGAGCGGTCAATGAATACACGGGTAGATTGAGTGGAATCATGAGGCTAAGCCAAACAAACTGCTGTCTCCAGCAGAGTAGAAATGCAGTAGGAGAGAGGAAAACAGGCCGGGACACCAGGAAGGGGGCTGTGGAGAAAGAGGATCCTCTGAGGTGCTGTGGATTCCACAGCCGGAATAAGTGAGCTCTGGTCCGCAGCGCCCGCCCGGGTCACTCTGCTCTTCTCGTTAGAATTTCCATCCTAATAATAATCGTGACCTAAGTCCCAGCACCTGCTGTGTGTGTCTCAGGACTGACGTAAGAGGGTCTGGCTGGCATGCCTCTCGCCCTTCCTTTTTCTGTTCCCTTTCGCCATTGATTTTCTTTATCTGCCCGTTATCCCTGCCCTCGTATGATGGCCACAGCAGCTCTGGCCCCCACTTTCTCTGCTCCCTGAGTTCCATCAAAGGCAAGAAACGCAGGAGCACCCCAGGATCGGCGGGACTTTCTCCCCTTAGTGCGAGGAGAACTCAGACCCGAGTGTCTGCTAGGCTGACCCCTACGATGGCGCAGCTGAAGCCGCACCTAAACAGCGTGTTTCGCATGGAAGCCAACCTCTCAGGGGATAGTCAAAGCTTTCCAGGGAGCACATCTGAAAATGCCTTCAGAACCACGGCACTGAGTCTTCGTGTTGAGATAGCACTTTGTTCTGAGCTGGGCTTCACACAACTTGGTCTCATTGCAGGTCTCATGTCAGTGGACCATGCCTACCGGCTGCAGATACCCTGACAATGTTTGGTCTAAATAGGCCAATGCCAGCGCCTGCGCATCAAGCTGCGGCACTCCGCGGGGACTTAGGTCCTTGCTTTCCTTAGTGCTGATAGGTCTCCCCAGCTCGGAGAAGCTTTAAGGTATACCCCAAAACCCCAACACAACACACTCAGGCTCAGACTCAAGCGAACATGCGCCTGAGGTCGGCCTGTGCCGGCGGCCACCAAGGCATCGCTGCCGCGGGGCTCTGGCCTCCTGCTCCTCACAGGGCGCCGCTGGAGCAGCAGGCTGTGCAGGGCACAGGGACCCGCTCAGCTACAGTGGGCGCGCCCGCCTCCTCCTCCTCCTCCTCGCCCTCCTGCTTGCTCGCCTCTCCCACCAGCACACCGGCTGCCAGGTGGCCCAAGCCCCAGCTCAATAACACCTTCAGGCCAGGCCCAGGTTCTCACAGCTCGCAGAGCCAAGTCTGCACCCCATGTCCTGGACGGTTTTGGCTCAATACCAGCTTCCTCGACCCCCTACACAGTCCTCCTGCCTCCGTGCCTCAGGCGGCCGACACCCCAAGGCCTCTGCCCAGGCCGCCGCAGCGCAGCGCTGCTCCGCCCTGTAAGCCAGCACCCAAGCATCGCCAGCCCTGAGGCTGCTCCCCGCACCTGCACACACACACACACACACACACACACACACACACACGGCTTCCTGTGGGGCCCCATTCTCACACCCACCCTCTGGAACCCGTCTTCCCTCCACGCTGTTGGCCGAGTGGCTGCTGCCCCGTGCTCTGAGGCCCCAAAGGCCACAGTGACTTCTTCTCATGCACAGTGAGCTCCCAAAGAACACCCTTGAATACACAAATGAATGAAGCAGGTGTCGCGGGTCTGTAGCTTCCTCTCCAGCCCCAGCCATCAGCAGCTGCCTCTGCTCTGTCTCCCGGGTGACCTTCCCTCCCTTGAAGGACAACCGGTCCCCTCACCCCTGACCCCAGCTCTTAGCTCTCTGGTTGGACACAGGAGATTACTATTACAACCCCCGATTACAGGAGGAAGGGATACGGGTTTGCTAAGTGCATGTGCCCGTGGAGCTTTCACAAGAGGGTGAGGTCTGAAGAAACGGCCAAAGAGTGATGCTTTTGTATGCTTTTAGACAAGGCGCAGCAAAGGGGTCAAGGAACGAGAGGGGAAATGAACTCAGGTATGCACACAGTGGTTAGGGTGGGAGGTACAGGCTGGTGGAAGACAAGCGCGACCTCAAAGAGCACTTGCTTGGGGTCACTACAGCCCTGACCGCAGTCCTGGTGACTCTGGCTGTTTGTCAGCCCTGGTAGTAGGAAGTCAACCACTCCCAAAGAATTCCACAAGAAACCGCACAGTTTGCTAGATGCGGACAGACACAGGCTGAAGTTATAATCCCTCAAGTGATTTCAAAAATCTAAAATAACCTGCACACCAATTTGGCGCATTTCACCTTAACTGTTCCATTGCCACTGGCTGTCCTCTTTCTCTGACCCTCTCCGTCCGGTTTTGTGCTGACCATCAGTATTAAAATGTGTCCTCAGGGAACATGGCGATGACCTCACAGAGCTGGCCAGTACACGGGGCTTTATAGCTCCCCAAGTAACTATCCTCAGCCGAAGTCATAAACCCTTGATTGCAGGCTTCCTTCAGTCTGGGAAGACTGTCCCAGGCCTCAGACCTGGCGTTTGGTGTGGGAGCTGGCTTCTTGAGACCGCCAGGAATGTCGGGATCTCCATAAACTCTTGGCCCTCAGAAGTCAGTTTATCTTACCTCAAACGCTCCAGACATTTTCCTAGAACTACCAATATCTTAGAGTTGCCTGAAAACAACAGACCCTTAGCTTTTTGAAGAAAGGCTCCACATTTAAGAGAGAAAGATGGATTTCCTACTAAAAGCTTGGAGCTGAAGGCTTGCGCAGCGCAGCGCACCTGTAATCTCGGCTGCCTGGGAGCTAAGGGGTCACAGGCTCCAGGTCAGCCTGAGCCACTTAGCAAGACCTTGTTCAAACAAAGATAACTGGAGAGATAGCAAGGGCTGGGGATGGAACCGGTTAGTAGAGCCCCAATGCATTCAATCCCTGGTACACACACACACACACACACACACACGTGTACAAACACATACACACATACGCACACACACACATGCATACAAACACATGCACACATATGTTTAAACTCAGCAGATCTGATGTAAACAGCAGTGAATTTTTCCTTTCTTACCTGGTGAACCATCTATAACATAACTATTCCCAACTAGGGAAGGGAGAATAAAATCATTAAAACCCTAATAGAGGGTTTCTTTCCCCATCATCCGTCAGCAGATAAAAATGTCAATGGGTAAGCAGTACAGGAGGCTATGTCAGAAATAAAGTTAATAAACATCCAATCAGTTTTCCAGAAAAGTGTCCGCAGAGTGCTACATCATATGGAGGTGAGAGGCAGAGGGTGACTCCGAACCTCTAACTGCCCGTGCGGCAGAGGTGGCCTTTGCAGGTGATGCGTGCTCTCCTGTGTCCTCACACAGGAAGGTAGAAAGCTTGGGTTTAAGACAGATGAGCTTGTGCTGGCCAAGCCATCTCCATGTTGGATGCCCCCTGGGGCCAGTGCCACCCTGCATGGCAGAGAAACCACATAGGAGTCCTCTGAACATATTAGGGACACTGTGCAGCCAGCTTTGCCAAAATTGAGAAGCCACCAGAGTTCGCCTTCCCTTCTTTGATCCAAAGTATGATGGCCTAGCCCAGGACTTAGACCGTAAAAACTAATATGATTGCAGACATTCTTATCTTCGAAACCTGGCACCACACAGTGCCGTGTGAAGGAGAACTCAAATGCGACCGTGGGTGAGGAGATGACTTGAGATCCCAGACTTTTCATAAACATCTGGTAGTGGAGTTGCCGTGTGGACACACAGGGTCGCCTCACTGCTAGGGCTGCTGGGCCACACTGCGAAACCCAGAACCCCACAACAATGGACAAGTGAGTGTAGGCCACCCCCACCCCTCACCTGAGATAAGCAAGCTGTGATGCAAGAAAGGGCCACTAGGTGTAAGGCTGCCACGTGTCCAGGCCACCAGTAAAACCCACTTGGGACAACAGGTTAGAATATGTGATACACGAGATGACACAGTGATTTGAAACAGAAGCTGGCTCTGAGTTCCAATTCAACCCTCCTAAGAGCTTGGCTACACACAAGTCTCTTTCCATGAGAACAAGACTCGCACCCTTCCTGGCTCAGTTTCAGAGTGGAACAGAGGTCTGACGACAAAGACGCAACTCCTGAGGGATCGCTCCAGGCTGGACAAGGACCACGCAGCCATCTAGGCCCATCCTTTGCTAGGATATGGTAGGAATTAAAGGCCCATGCATCGAGGCTGCAGCTCCGTGGCACACGCGTACCACATCCAGTAAACCTTCTCATCAGTAGTGCTAACAGCATCACCCCACGGCACGTGGGACAGAGTTAGGGGTGCACCTTTCAATGTTTCCAAGGAGCCAGGTAGTCTTACACTGTGGAAGGTTTACCTGCAGTGTGAAGCTTTGCAAAATTGTTTCACAAGAGCTCATTATTTCCAAGTAACTTATCTGACTGTAAATCCCACTGTTTGCACACTCACATCATCCAGCTTAAGAATATCAACAGAAGAAAATAAGAATGTCCACAGATAAAGCCTGATGTGTTGAGATTCCCAACATAGGTTTCCATTGCCATTCCTAAAATGGGTCCAGACGTAAAAAGCAAGTGAGGGAAAGAAAACCCCCAAAAGATCACTGCTATTAAATTCTTGTTTGCTTGAATATTAGACAATAATCTTGCATATCTCAGAGCTACACTTGGGCAGTAACCAGCACTGCCACACATCTCTCGGCAGAGGCACGCTTCTCAGTGCTGCAGGCTTTACCGAGCGCCATGTGCTCTGAAACAGCAGGGCGCCAGGGCTCTCCCAGGACAAAACCCAGAGCAAAACAAGGCAACGCAATGGTGAAAGAGTCTCCTCCTTCGCATCTAAACTAGGGGGAGGTATTTCCAGCTTGGTTAATTTTATTTTATTCAACAATCAAATATAATGCTTCCAGGCTACAGAGATGTAACCTCAGTCCTCTCTACATGAGCAACAACATTATTGCCTGAAGAACATTAAACATGACACATTTAAAGTTAGGTAATGGTGCACGCCTGTCATCCCAGCACTCAGGAGGCTGAGGCAGGAGGATTCGTTAAGAGTTCAAGATCAGTCTGGGCTGCAAAGTGAACTCAAGGCCAGCTTGGACTGCACGGTGAGACCCTGTCTCAAAAACAGAAAGAAAGAAGAAAGAAAGAAAGAAAGAAAGAAAGAAAGAAAGAAAGAAAGAAAGAAGGGAGAGATATTATTAATGATGACCTAGGTTACATGAAGAAATTTTGTGAAAACGGGGTCTCATCATCAGACTCGGAAATTCTTATTCAAGCAAAGACAAACCAGAGCACCTCACCAGCTCTCTTTGCTGCAGTATCTTCAAGACCCAGTCTCCTTGTGTCTTTACCATGCAGCAGCACGCAGCTTTACTTCCTTGCAGAGAATAAGCTGGCATCTGTGCAGCACAGAGCTCCATTCGGAATGCCCCGACCCAGAATGCAGCTGAGTGTTCTTAGATCAGGGTGACTGCCTTCTACGGAGCATTTTCCTATATTACATCGTTACTACTATTATGGTTTGTGTATAGGTGACCCCCCAAAGCCTCATGCAGTCCTGGGCAGCTTCTGGAATTTGTAATTGATTATTGTGGAAATGGGTGCTGCATCTCTCCTGGGGCAGGTGATTTGCATTTCAATGTAAGGGAGGAAGAGAAGTTAGCTGCTGGAGCTGCTGCTAGCTCCCTCCCTGAGCTCTCTTGCTCTTAGCTGCAGCCATGAAAGGTTGCCCCCTGCCGTGTGCCTCTCTGCCTTGGAGCCAGCTGAATATGGGCCAAAACCTCTAGTAACTATGAGCTAAATAAACCTTTCCTTTCCTAATCTGAATGTGGAGTATTTGTCCCAGCCATGAGAGAAGAGTAACTAAGACAATTACCTACCAGTCATACAACTTTAGAAGGCATATTTCTAGCCGTTGTCTACAGAAAGCGATTCGGCATTAGTAGCAGTGGTAACAGTCACCATTTCTTACCAGAAGGACCTTGACTCACCCCCACCCCCAGTACTTTCTTTATTATTAAAACTGTAACATTTGACACAGAGAAATGCACACATGTCCTTATCCAGGCCGCAAGACCCACTGCAGTTAAAGTTTCGCTTGTTGAGCTCACATAAACATAATTTTTAAAAACATATAGCAAGTTATTCTGCCATGAAAGTAGCATATGCTTTTATACAAAATTTGGCAAATACAGAAAAGATCTTTAAAAGAAAATAATAAATTATCACCAATAATGTTATCACCTGGGGATAAAACGTGACATATCTCTTTTACAAATTTTATTTTCTAATTTTCTTTCCCATGCTTGGCATTTTTTCTTTGTACACACACACACACACACACACACACACACACACACAGGGTTATCCATAGTTAAACATGGTGGATTCAAATTATGTGTTCATTTTCTTTACCTCTCATTAATAATGGAAAAAATACTATAAAGAGAACTAAAGAGTATGCAAAAAAAATAAAGAATACGCAGTATCTTTTTTCAGACAGGGTTCTCACTCTGCAGCCCAGGCTGACCTGGACTTCATGGTGCGTCTCCTGGGGTTGCAGGCCTGCACTACCATGCCTGGCTCCAACATTCTTTTCTTAAAGATGAAAATTAGGTGAAGACAGAGTAACCGCCCCCATAGAACAGAAAAGGCTGGAGCTGAGCGCCCATAGCTGAGGCTTTATCAAGCCAAGAGCAGATTCATCCCACCACCCTCTCCGGGGCCTTCCTGGGAAGGGCAGAGGCGACATGGAGCTAAAGCGCCAGAGGCCAGCAGACTCCGAGGCCCCACCGTGGACAGTGGAGCAGCTGCCCCTTCTCACTCCAAAGAGATGGTTCATTCTCTGGGAAAGAAATGGACGTGGAGTCTCCTGGAAACAGCGTTGCCTAGCACAGCAGAGGCCAGCCTAGTAATGAATGTGGTCCATGGGATGAAAATTGGCAGATTAATGGAACATCTGCAATTGAAAAAATTAGAAACGCTTCCCCTCTGCCTCAGCACGAGCAGCCAGATTGGCATCTGCAAGGTGACGACTGCAGGATTCTTCCCTGGATAAGCAAAACCGAACAAATCCAGATGCTTTAAAACCCACCAGCACTGATAGCTGTGGATCCCCACACAGAAAAGCCGGGCTCCCACCTTCTGGCCCACAGCAATGCCCGGCAGGGCCTCGCTCTTCATTCTGAATGGAGACAAGAACTCTCAATGCAGCATGAAGGGCTGCGAGCTAAGAGGTACCCACTGAGAGGGTGAGCCTTAAGAGAACCCCACGCATTTTAGGAACAATGGCGAGACAGTAAATAAAACCGTGATATGCATTGGTATACTGCATTCGTAAGTGAAGATGCTATAATCAAGAAACAAGACCCAGGTCATAGGCAGAGGGTGAGGGAAGAAAAACTCAGAGGATAAAACCATCACAAAAATTTAAAATACTGCAGGAGGAAAACTACCGCAGAAAAAATGGAATGCAATAGAGACATTTCTGCACCAGCCACATAGCTCAGCAGATTCAAGCGCCTTCGAGCAGGTACAGGGGTTGGGGTTTAATCTCTGGGCCTGCCCTGCCGGTCCTGTCCCTGGAGCACACTGAGACAGCAATTGAGACTGAGTGTGGTGGTGCGCACCTGTAATCCCAGCTCTTGGGAGGCTGTAAACAGGCGGATCACTATGAGTCTAACCTAGTAGTGAGGCCCTGAACACCCTGTAGACCCTTCCCTAAAATACAAAATAAAATAAAATAAAAATAAAGGCATTTCTCAGAGAGTAGAGCAAAAGACTTCAAAAAAGGAGAAAGGGAACAAAATTAGAAAGTTAAAGTAAAAAGTTCAATATCTGACTAGTAGGGATGCAAAAAAAAAAAAAAAGAGAGAGAAAAGGAAACAAGAAATATGTGTAAGAGACTAATGACTCCATTTTTAGTTGATAAACAGACTTTTTTATTTATCTTTTTTTGCAGCACCAGGGATTGAACTCCAGACCTTGCGCTTGCCAGGCACATGCTTAAGCTGCTGAACTATATGCCTGGCCCCTATAGACCGTGTTTTAGGAGAGTTTTAAGTTCACTGAAAAATTGAGCAGAAGGTATAGAAACATCCCGCACCTCACTTTCCCTGCCACCCACGCAGCCTCCCCCACCGGGAGCTCCCCTCACCTCAGGGGTAAACGCTGCATAATCCATAACCCTACATGAACACATCAGTACCTAAACTCCATAGCGTATGTTTTAACCTTGAGAACATAGCGGGACCGGTCTCCATCATTTCCAGATGCGCTTCTGTCGCTCGGTAACTCGCCTCTGTTTTCGCTGTGGTCTTCCCTAGGTGGATCGCTCGCTTCCCCTTAGCACCCCGCTATACGGCGTGGAAGCTGTGCTGCAGCTGGTTCACTGGCTGCCTAGGGACCTCCCAGCCGCTTCCAGGTTTGCGCTAATCATCTCTGCCGGCAGGTTTTTGTGCGGATGTCATCTTCCCAGACCGAAGAGACCAACTGCAAAACGGTGTGGCAAGGGGATTAAATCTCCAAGCTGTTGCCCCCTGCCTTCCGAAAGGGTCGCGTCCTTCCACACCCCTGGGCAGCGGACCAGGGCTCCTGCTGCCCCACGGCCTGGCCAGCGTCTGGTGCTCTCAGTACTCTGAAGTCAGCCGCGCTAACAGGAGTGCAGGGACCTCCTATTGCTTCAGATTGCGATCCTGATGACACACGATGTGAAACGTCTTTTCTTGGGTTTGTCATCCATACGCATCCGGTGTCTGTTAAGACCTTTTGCTTCTTGCTTTAGCTGTTGTATTGTTTGCTGTCTTACTGTTGAGTTTGAAGGATCTTTTTGCAAAGTCTTCTCCCGATCTGTAATTTATCTTCTTGTTTTCTTTTTTTAATTTTAATTTTTTATTTTTTATTTATTTGTTTATTTTGCGTTTTTAAGAGAATAAAAGGGCCAGCCAGGTAGCTCAGCAGACTAAAGAACCTGCTTAGGCAGAGCACAGCAGCCAGGGTTCGATCCCTGGCATGCCGCACTGGCCCTGCCCCCGAAGCACACTGTTGAGGCTGGGCATGACAGTGCACACCTGCAATCCCAGCACTAGGGAGGCTGAAAACAGGAGGATCACTACGAGTCAGATCTGTGTAATGAGACCCTGTAGATCCTGCACTAAATACAAGAGAAAAGAGAGAGAATTTTTAAAAAATAGAAATTGTGCAGAATTTCACTAAACAAGATGATAAGAATTCTACAATAGTTGTTTTATTGCAGATTGGTGTCTTTAAATTAGTTGCTCAGATGACCAGATATAAACATACAGAATTGGCAAAAAAAAAAAAATTAAATACTAACTGCTCCTTTTACTAGACCAATCAAAACCAGCAGCACAATTACTCCACACTATCCTGTGCAGATACATATATATTTCTCAGGGATTTTCGTAGATTAGGAGATTGTAGTTTCGTGTAAGGATGGCACGGCAGTTCTTTCACTTCTGGATTGTCCTTCTAGTATTGTACCTAATAAACCTCACCAAATCCAAGACCATCTGCATTTTCTGTTTTTTTCTGAGTTTTATAACTGGATTTTACATGTATTTCTGTGCTCTGTCTTGAGCTCATTTTATGAAGAGTGTAATATCTTCACCTACATTTTTTTTTTGAGATCCCAGTTGTTCCAGCACCATTTATTGAAGTTTATCGCTGGTCTACTGTACAGTCTTTGCCTCTTGATCAAAGGATCGATCGACCAGGGCTAAGCGGACCGATCTCTGCTGCTGGCTCCACGGGTGGTGGTCAGGTTCTTCTGTGGGTTCTTGCATCAAAGCTGAATGGTTTAACTCTATGTGCACTTCTGTATACTTTGCTATATTTACACCTCGGTGTTTCATTTTACTGCATAGTAATGTGAATAATGCTGTATTTTTAATTTCAAAGTTAAGCAGTTCATTGGCCCACAAAGGAAAACCATTGACTTTATTTTAGCACATTGTTTGACCAATCTTGCAGGTCTATATCTTGTAATCTGAGCAACTACTTTGAAGAGAACTATACGCAATATATTAACAATTGTTAATGTCCTATTATCTTGTTTTGAAGTTCTGTATCATTTTTATCATTTTTTCTTTAAAATAAAATACTTTTCATATTGACCTTGTCTCCTATAACCTGTTCTAATCATCACTGACCAGTTCTAATTATTTTCGGCTAATTCTTTCATGCCGGCTACATAGCCAGCCATTCATCTGCTACCAACGCAATTCTTACGCTTTCCTCCCCAGTCACTACACATCCCGTTCTCTTTTATTTTTTACTGCATCAGCTGGAACTTACAACACAATGCTATAAAGTAGTAAGAATAAAGGACATCCTTGGCTGGTTCCAGAGTCCTCCAGTTTTTTGGCACTAAGCATTGCATTACCTGTAAGTTTCTTATAAATACTCATTGTCAGATTCAAGACATCTCTCCTTTCATTCCTAGTTATGTGAGAGTTTGTTTTTTTTGTTTTGTTTTGTTTGTTCTTACTATGAACAGGCATTAGATGTTGCCAAGCGTTTTTTCCACACCCACTGGTATAATAACATAATCTTTCCTCATCCTCTCTCGGTGGCGGCCCTCATTATTCTTGGAGACAGCCTGTGTTTATACGTTGCATTCTGTACCAGTACCGCTGGCTGGGCCATCTGTTTGTCTCCTAGTTAACTATTTTTGCTAGAAAGTCTAGCTTCTACTGAGTCCACTAGGAGCTCACACATTCCTTGTTGGCAAAACCATTTTGCAATGACCTTACAAATTCAGCTGGCCTCTCCTTCACCCAACACGAGTGTCTAGAGCTGGATAAAGGTACTGACACTCTCCCAGAGCTCCCCCGGGGCCCTGAGCCACAAAAGAGCCTGTGACATGGGCCTACCCCAGTTTTGAGTGTTGCCAAGATTACTAGACCAAGGCATGAAAGGATGCAAATGGACCTCCTTCTGTCACAAAAGCCCGTCATCCAGCAAAGCTCACAGGAGCACCATGTTGAAATGACCTGCAACCTGGTGGGGTCCAGTGGGGAAGAAGTGTATGCTTGGCACACAGTCCCTGCCACTGGTATGGAACAAGACAGAATCAACCCTCAACAGAGAATCTGTCATCCCTCGAGGGATTTCCACATGCTCTAATTATTGATTCAGGAACTTCCATGTTGGTCAAGGTACTTGCAAAGAAACAGGCTACGCTATGTGTCAAACTTCTTTCAAATTTTCACCTTTGCTCCCCCCAAAAAAATTAACTTAAAAATGAGTTTAAAAGCTTCCTCTGAGAATAAATGCACAATCTTTGCCACAGATGAGGGCCACTGCACGATCAGAGAAGACACAGGATGGGCCACGGAGGCCACAGGACAGCAGCAGCACCCGTGTCAAGTGCAGAACACATCTCAAGTGAAGGCGAGTCACAAGCCAGAATTTTCTGAACAACTACGACTCTGAGCACAGTGACATGACACCCAGTCCTGCCACCACGAAACCAGTGCCACCCAGCCCGAGTGCAGCAGGTGGAAACAGAACCACAGTGAGAGGCTGGCAGGGCTGGGCTCACGCGAGGATCCCTCACGTGCCCGCTACTCAGTGCACGGCCGTGGGTGAGGAGGCTGAACGCAGGGGTGTGAAGTCTCCCCTCGTCATCTATACATTAAAAATCAAGCTCCCAACACCTCTCAAATGATTGTGAACCATCAAAGGATCAAAACGAGAGGAAGATTTTTAAAGAACAGCAAAATACAGGGTCGGGACAAGTACAAATTTTTCCCCACCAGATATATAGACTTTTTATTACAGAATTATCATAATCCAAATAATGTTGCATTTGTACAGGAACAAGCAATTATAACGAAGTTGAGAATCTAGTAACAGGCCCACCTACACTTACAGACAAGCCTCATGCATTTATGTTCATTCATCAAATATATAAAGAATACCTACTGTCCATCAAGTACTGCCTTAGGGGGAGGACTTAAACAGTCCAAGGGGAAGCAAAGGAGATTTTTAAAAGACCTGACTTTTTGAAGCTTTGTTATAATATGAGAGAATGCTAATGAAATGAGCAAATATGCTGCATGTACAACAGTGATAAACGTAGGGAGGGCCAGATAGTTCAGCGGATTAAAGCGCCTGCTTAGGCAGACATAAAGGTCAAGGGTTCGATCCCCAGTCTGCCATGCTGGCCCCACCTCCAGGATGTGCTGAGAGGTTATTGAGACCGAGCATGGTGACGCTAGTGCTTAGGAGGCTGAAAACAGGAGGATCACTATGAGTCCGATCTCTGTAGTGAAACCCTGTCCTAAACACATTAAAAGAAAAGAAAAGAAAGCAAATGTTGGTGGGAAGGAGGAAAGTATTAAGAGACGTTGAATTTTACTGAACGTTATAAAGAAAAGCTTCCTTAGGGAAGGGGCACTTGAGAAGCCCCTTGGGACAGCAAGGAGGCTGGCCAGGCGGACACCAGAGGAAGGCCACTCCAGGCAGAGGGACCAGCGACAGAGGGTCCACGCTGGGGGCAGGACCAGCCTGGCCAGTGAGTGAGGACCTGGGGGACAAGGGAGAGATGCTGTGGGGAAAATGATAGGAGAAGAGAAGAGATTATGTGGGGACCCGAGGGGCCTGAGGACATCGGCTTCAAGTGCAGCTGAAAAGCACCACAAGGGGTGTCAGCGCAGGGGTGACGAGACCAGAGTTAGGCTTCAGCAAGGACTCCTGGGGCCGCTAGCGTGACTCCAGCTCGTGAAGATCAGAAGAAGCTGTGACCATAATCCAGAAGGAATAGTGACTTGGATCAGGTGAAATCTATACGTGATGCAGACCCATGGGGGCAGCCAGGGGGTGCTGAGGGGGTGCTCCAAGTACAGAGGGGGGAAAGGCAAGGGCTGGCTCTATTAGCATAAATCAGTGTAAACACGCTGGATAATGTACCGTACAGACAACACTTACACGTCTACATGCTCACTCACTAACGCAGGAATTCCAGCAAAAAGAAACCCGCAGTTAAAATCAAAATGTATTTAGACTTTATAGATCTCTTCTTCACACTGCTGTACAGTAAAATTAAAAATATATAAATATAAAAATATAAATATATATATGAAAGTAAAGTGAAATATTTTAAAAGGAAATGTAAGAAAATATCTTTATGCTCTTAGGGTAGGATGGGTTTTAATCAAGACATGAAAACACAAGCCCCTTATGAAAAATATTGATAAATAAGCTAAGTTTAAACAAAAAGTTCCCAATATAAAAAGATACTATAAGCAATAAAGATAGGCATCACACTGGCAAAAGATACTTACAAAGCACAAAACTAGCGTTTGATTTATAGCCTACGTAAGTACAGTAATCCTACAAGTCAAAGAAATAGAAAGGCTAGCACGCTAAATTTTAAAACAGAGTGCAGTGAAAGATCAATGATCAGTTAAAATGATCGAGACATATATGGACTAGCCGTCAGAGAAATGCAAATTAAAGCCATTGTCCTTCAGGACAGATAAAATGCAGAAGCCTGCCTGGCAATTTCAAACGTTGGCAGAGACGAGGGCAAAAGCGCCTGCTCTCCTGCAGAGGCGCGTGAACCAGTCTAAACACGCTGGGTAACGCACCATGCGTACAACACTTACGCTTCTAAATACCAGTGCAGGAATTCCAGCAAAAAGAAACCAGCAGCTACAACCGAAATGTATTTAGACTTTATAGACCTGTTCATCACACTGCCGTACAGTAAAATTAAAAATACATACAGTAAAACCTTGGACGGCAGGTAACTTGTGCTGGGAGTGCTTCATGGGATGAGCAGACGTTTCTAATGAATCTTACCTTGGCAAATATGTGATGTCTTGCAAGCAACGCATGATGGTGCCATCACGTGATTACAAGCGAGAAGCTTCGCTGTCTCTCTCTGTCTCTGTCTCTCTCTGTCTCTCCCTCCCTCCCTCCCTCCCTCCCTGAATCTGTTAGGAACAGTAGAAGTCATCCTGCATAATGACTCTCCCCTCTCGTGTCTCCCTCACACTAACCATGAAAGTGTCCAGTGGTAAGCGCAGATTACTTTGTGGGGATTTTTTTTACACTTAGTATTTTCTTTGCTATTTTATATTACATTACAACATTGCAATCATTTTTATACGAATATTTGGGGTTTGTGGAACATCTGAGTTTCCATTATCTTTATGTGAAAATTCTCTTTAATATGCAAATGCTTTGAATTATAAGAATGTTCCCAAGGCCAGGGAGATAGCTCAGTGGCCTAAGTGCCTGCCTGGCAAGCACAAAGACGCTGGTTCAATCCACAGCACCACATGCTGTACCGGCCCCATCCCCAGGCACACTGAGCTGGCCACTGAGATGGCCATGGTGGCGCATGCCTGTAATCCCAGCACTAGAGAGACTGAGACAGGAGGATCACCATGAATCCAATCGGCATAGTGCGAGACCCTGCACCAAATACATAAATTTTAAAAAAGAGTGTTTCCAGCATGAATTATGATTCCAAACTAAGGTATTACTACATATGTGCTCAAGATAGTAGAATAATTAGATCTGTTATTGAATAACTACAACAGAACTGAGATTGAAACCAGAGAGTTCACCTCTCCTGTTCTGGAACCCCAAGTTCCTCGGCCATGGCTTTGTGGCCCTGTGACATGCAAGGCCAGGAGATAGAGCACTGGAAGTTCCCGGAAGCTGGAGCTGCTGTTGTTGGAAAGTCCTCCGTGAGATTCCAAGAGCAAACTATTGAATCCATCTGTGAAAATGGGCTGGTCCCACTGAGCAAGGAAGGTAGAAGATGAGGAGAGACGCCGGGAAGCTGCCAGGAGCAAGAGCGTTCCCACGGGAACCAGGCACCGGCTAGAGAAGCCGGCGTGCCAGCGACCGAGCCTAGCTGTTCTTCAGCCTTCAGCAGCTTTCACATGTACACATACACACATGCGCACATGCACATACATACATGCACACATACATGCACACGTGCACACATGCATACATACACGAAACATGAGAAAACAAGGCAACAAAATGCCTCCAAAGACTCCTAACTCCAAAGACAAAAGCAACTGGCTTTGATGGGGATAAGAATGTCAAAAATTGAATAGCTGAATTATATGAAATCACATACGAAGAAACAAAAAATAGATCAACAAGGTATTTGGTGAATTCAAAAATCATTTTTGCCCCCAGTACCAGGGATCAATCTCTGGACCTTACCCTTCCCAGGCAGGCACTTATGCCACTGAGCTATCTCCCTGGGTCTAGGTGAATTCCAAGATAATATAACTACTGTGCACAGAAACCAGACATAACTTAAAAACTTATTGAAATTAAAGAAGACACAATGACAGCCATCTGAGCCACCCAAAATGTTACAAGAGATGAATGGCTAGGTGAGCACAGAGCCACAGTCTATGACAGGCTGTCAATCAGAGATCCTAGAGTTAAAAACTTCTGTTGAAAATATGAGCAGCAGGAGTAACTAATAGGGAGCAAGCGTGTCGGAACTAGATGCCAGGGCTGATGCGGGCAACCATACTCAGAGATCACCAAAAATGCCAAGAGGTCTTAGGGAAGGGATCCGACCGCTGGTAGGTGACACAAAGTAGACTCACCTAAGATTAACTGTAACTAGAGAGAAACTAGACGATGGCATCACTGGCATAACACACTCTGTTTACAGGAATTAGAGCCAAAAAAAAAAAAAAAAAAAAAGCTGTCCAGGTAAGGGGAAAGAACTAAAACACAGGCAAACAAGGTGCATAAAGCCTGAAATAGCCATAAGCATGCCGAAAGCCGGGGCAAGCATTTTGAAGGGGATTCGTGGCAGTGTGTCTTTCACTGTAACACAGCTTTCTAATTTAGACATTTAGTGTAGTTTTTTTATCAGACCACACAGATGCTGTCTTGCCATGAAAAATAATTGTAAGTATCAGGGTTTGTGCGGGCCTGCTTTAAACCAGCTGTCACTCCGCGTGATGACCTCTTTCCCTCTAGTCCTCTTCACATTTTATTCCTAACAAGGAGGCTTGCTCTGGAGAAACGCTCGGAGAGGAAGAGCGCTCAGCAGGACACGGGCCTTGCCGTACTTAATCCGCAGACTAGCATTCTTTCTTAGCACCGCCTAACCTTTAAAAGGAAGATGCCAAGTGCTCAAAGGAGAGGTGCCCACTTTTCAGAAGTGCCCCTGGGATGAGTGCCTGACCGGTAAGAGCAGACTTGTGAGTCTTGGTAGACCAGCTGTCTGTGCCAAAAGGCCAGGCTGGGAGAGAGGCAGTGGGCACCTCTCAGCTGTCGCATGGGGCCTTGCACCTGGGTGCCCACCAGGAGCTTTTGGAAGTTTAGTCCCAGCAGAAAACCCCTAGTTATTAGATGTAAGTAAAGGTAAGTAGGCTGCTTCTTAGCCCGGTGGGGGTGCCCAATGGGCACCTCATTTTCTCTTCTTAGACCACAGAGTATGTTCATTTTCAACTCTACTGGAATTCAAGTGCTCTTGGAAAAAGCGCACAGATTGCTTTTCTACTTCTGTCCTCCACACCTTCCCAGCAAGCTTTATTCTTAGCAAAGGCACCGTAAGCTCCTCTACCTTTGTTCTCTCCACCCAAATAACCCAGGGAACCTGATCCTCCTGTTCAGCGCCTCTGTGTCGTTCCTAAGTCCTGGACCACGGCCACCATCCTGCACCTTTCTCTTCCTGCCCTCAGTCGGTGCATCCTCTCTCTTCTTTCTCTCCACTCAGCCCTCCCGGAGAAACTCCCCTTTTTCTTATTGTTTGTTGCCCCTCTATTATTTTTAGTCTCAATCTGGAGAATCTGAAAATGTTGACAGACTTTCCAAGCGCCTAACTCAGCGGCTGTGTGGATGTGAGTGAGAGATTTCATCTTTCTGACTTCAGCTCCTACATCTGTGTTACAGAGTTCAATAAACACTTTGCCTGGTTCGGGGGAAAAAATAAATGTGTGACGCTAGTTGATACCAAATGAATGGTGCCTCGTGGGGTTGTCACGAGCCAGCATCACTTCTGCCTACTAGCCTCATCGCTGGACTTCCGCTCGCCACCTCCCTGTCATGGGCAGAAGGGCCCTGGTCCATAAGTCTAACTGCTATTTCTCTTGGTCAAAGCCCAGAGAAAGGATGAGAAAGCTCCCTTCCCATCCTCTTGACCCATAGGTCACGCTATTTGCTACAAGGCAGTGGCTGCAAAGTGGGGCCGGGCAGTGTGCAGATACTCCAGCTGCCACCTCCCCTGAGCAAAGTAGAAACGTAGACCTCATCAGTGTGGGGGTGAAGCAAGGTGTCTGTCGGTTGCTTCCAGGTTAGGCCTCCCTAACCTGGAAGGGACCCCAGGTGGGTACAATGGGGAGGCAAAGAGGTTCTTCAGAGAGGGCAGTGCAGGGAAGGCAGGCGGACAGCTGCCCCGGCAGAGAGGGAGCTTGCGAAATTCCTTTTGCTTAGAGCATCAAGAAGCCTGAGCTCATTTGCTTTTTGCCACCTCCATGAACTGCTGCCCTCTGCCATGTGCCACTCTGTGTTGGAGCCAGCCAAGCATGGGCTGAAGTCTCTTGTAACTCGCCGTGATTGGCTGCCCTCTGCCATGTGCCTCTCTGCCTTGGAGCCAGCTGAATATGGACTGAAACCTCCAGTAACTGTTGGTGTCAGAGCTAGGCCATCTTATCTTAGAATCGCACACCAGGAGAACTGAAGATAGCATTTTGTGATCAGGCTGGATGTAGACTTAGAAACTCTTTTTCTACAGGAAAATATGGAGCCATGGAGACTACAGAGAACTTGATCGCCACCAGGAAGAAAGCATCTGAGCTGAGACTCAAACACAGCTTGAAAGATACTAGAACACTGAGCCCAGAAAGCTGGAGCTGATGATCCACTGGAGGTAGAAGAAAGCAATGTGGAGAATGGGCACCAGCAAAAAAAAATCAAAAGAAAAGAAAATTGAGTAGAACAAAACAGTATTGAAAACAATCAGCGCACCACAGATAAGGTGTTATTTATGCAATTTTTGTTTTGAATACATAGAAAACTAGTTCTTGATGTAGCATGCATTTTTGTTGTAAAAACAT
>PVKN010008404.1:0-25212 GCA_004027915.1 Capromys pilorides
CAAGGGCCTGAGTTCAACCCCCAGTTCCACAAAAAAAAAGATAGAATGTATGATAGGAAAAAAAATGTACCATAGATATTATGAAATGGAAATGAACTCCAAAAGCAAAAAAGAAGCAGGGGTGGGGAAATGGAGAAAAAGAAGGAAAAAGATATAGATATATAGATGTATAGAGATGAAGGACAGTTAAGATAGTTATACTACTAATTTCTCTTAGTTCATTGGTTGGATTTATGTGTGTGTGTGTGTGTGAGAGAGAGAGAGAGAGAGAGAGAGAGAGAAATTGAACTCAGTACCTTGCGCTTGCCAGGCAGGTGCTTGTGCTACTGTGTTATAACCCCAGTTCTCTTAGTGCATTGAAAAGTAAGTTTGTGCTAACATGGTTTGGACAATTAAATTAGTTACCCTTGGGCTGGGCCTCCCTAGCAAGCACAAGGTCCCAAGTTCAATCCTGGGCTCCACATGTCAACTGGCCCTGCCCTCGGGCTTGCCGAGCCACTGAGACTGGGCGTGGTGGCACACACCTGTAATCCTAGTGCTAGTGAGACTGAAACCAGAGGACAACTATGAGTCCGAGCTGCATAGTGAGGCCCTATACCAAACTATTTTTTATTTAGTCTTTTTGAGACAGGGTCTCACTATGTAGTTCAGGCTGGCCCTGAGCTCACTTTTGTAGCCCAGGCTGGTCTCAAACTCACACCGATCCTCCTGCCTCAGCCTCCCAAGTGCTGGGATTACAGGCGTGCGCCACCACACAACCTGCCAAATGCATTTAAAAGAAGAAAAAAGAAAGAGAAATAAATTAGTTACTTTGTACTCTAATTTACAGATAACAATATGTAATGCTTTGACCACTGTTACTCTACTACCTTGTTTTGAAATTTTATTTTTTTCTCTTTAAAATTAAAAAGAATTCTAAAATATATTCACTTAAAAACATGTACAGAGCTGGGCGTAGTGGCACATGCCTGTAATCCCAGCACTTGGGAGGCTGAGGCAGGAGGATCGATGCAAGTTCAAGACCAGCCTGGGCTACAAAGTGAGCGCAAGGCCAGCCTGAACTGCATAGTGAGACCCTGTCTCAAAAAGAAAAAAAAAACATGTACAGGAGTGAGGGCTCATAGCTGCTTTTTCTTACCCAAACATTGCAAATAGCCCAGATATCCACCAACAAGTGAGCAAGTCTGATGTATTCATTCCACACAGAGCAACAAAAAGAAATTATTAATACCTACAATAGTGCAGATTAATCTCAAAATAATTATGCTAAGTAAAAGAAACCAGATCCCCTCCCTCCAAAAAAAAAGAAAGAAAAGAAACAGAACAATCAAATCTTAAGACAATGTTAGTGTTGCAAAGCCATGCTGGTCTGTGCTGGGTGCTCAGGAAAGCAAATCACAGTGACACAGTGGTACAGAAGCCGGGCTGGAATCAGGTGAGCTCGTCACCCCCCACCGCACCCCCACACCCATGAGGCTGTCACTGGCTTCCAGGTCCGTGCCCGTGCCTCCCCGCTCCCCACAGGAGCAGAGCCTTAGGAACATGCCAGGCCTCCAGTGGGTTGAGTCAGAAACAAGGTGGACACCACAGCCAACCCATCAGCAACCCAGACTCCTTAGTCCCTACACTTCCTGCCTGGAGACCTGGGGAAGCCTCCTACTGGCCCCCCAATAGCCTCAACCCTGACCCCCAACACTTTGCCTTCTCTAAAAGTACGTCCCTCTCTCAACTCCAAAGCCCTCTCTGGCCCCTTCCACCCTGCCCCATCTTGTGCCATGCCCAAGAGTGACTCATGACACCTGTCTGCCTGTGTCTAAGGAGCTCCCTGAGGCCACAAACTGTGACTCAGCAGCTCTTCCCCAGAGCTCACCAGGAGGTGCCCGGGTCACACACTTTAAGGGAGTGGTTCCTTCTCAACAACAACAACAAGAATACCAGAGTGTTCGGGTCCCAGGGAGGGTGTTCCATGAAGTGGCTGTGCCCAGCAGGGGCACGGGTAGAGACAGAGCACACAAAGAAGCCACTGGAGCCTATGGCTGAGCACGGCTTCCTCGCGAGACACACACACTCCAGCTCTCTCATGTAACAACTGGTGGTCCCACATGGGAACGTTACATAACAAGCTCTCCAAATCTGCTTATGACTCTTTAAGTTGGAATGATCAAGTCAGGAATGTAAAAACACCAGTCTGAAGGTGTTTTGATAATCAGCTATGCTTTTGTCCTTACTGGAGACCCCCATGAGGGGTCCTCACTCTAGGTCACAGTCAGAAGAGTTGCTCTGGGGGTCCCTAGGGAACCCAAGGCTTGGACTCAGGGTTCCTCTCAGTGTCACAGGCACAGCCCGGCCCCAGCCTCCCTGACTGCTTTACTCACTCCAGGTTTGACCCAAAGACTTCGCCTTCCATTTTGGAGGACACAGACCCATTGGTTCTGGCTCATTTCCATAGCTGGCCCTGCTCCCCACTCCAGGTGTGGGTTCCCAAGCACAGGTAGTGTCCCTGGGACACAGGTCAAGCCTGCAGCACTACAAAATTCCTGCCATCTCCCCTCCAGCCTCCCACTGCTCTGGGGCACTAACCTCAACTTCCCATGGCATACCCTGTCTCTCCTCTAGATTGGGTCCTTTGAGCAAAGGCCTGTGTCCCGCTCACCTTTGTGTCCTCAGTGCCTCATGCCCAATAAGGATGGTGGCAGCAGGGGAGAGGATTTGGGTGAGGATGTGCCAAGTTTACTTTGGACCAGGCTGAAACATTCATTTCTGCAGCTGTCCCCTTTGCAGTAAGAACTGACAGAATTTGTGGGAAGAAAATGACCCTCGGACTAAAGGGTGGGGGTGCTTAGGCTTGGTCTGGAGGTGGCAAGGAGCCATGGGACTTTGTGCCACCCCTGCAGGAGGTGGCAAAAGGGGCCAGAGGCAGGCGTCAGGAGGCCTCATTTCACTTTGAGCACTGACACTTATTAACCCTCTGACCCTGGGCAAGTTGTTTCACTTCTGTGAGTTCTTGGCATCTGCTAGATACGCATGAATAACATTTCCTTGCCCACTTCACAAGGCACCTGTGAAGGAATCTGCAAATTATAAAAAGCCACATAAATAAAAGAGACACTCACTGCTGACACTCTCTGTGTTACACTGAGCTGCTCCCCACTCCTGGAACTGCCCCAGAAAGCAGAGCCCTCAGACCTCAGCCCCGCCTCTGACATGAGCAGGCCCGTCACCTCTGGGGCACACAGATCAACCTCTGTGGGACACCTGGCAACCAGGCACAAGGTGGAGCAGATATCCAAGGCCGCCGTGACACTCCAGGGCCCTTCTGAGCCCCACAACTGGGTTGTTGTCAGGGAAATGAGAGACATCCAGCCCTAAGCATGCGCTCCAACAAGATTTATTACCAAGCTCTCGGGGAGCCCCCGTTCTCACCCAGAACAAGGGGCCAAGCACACCCAAGCAGGAAGGTGAGGCCACCACAGGCCAGCAGTCTGGCACCACGGAGGCGGTGATGTTCCTGCTTTGAGCACAGCTCGGTCACCTCCTTTGTCTTTTGTGTACCCTGCTGAAGATGGAGGGACCCTGTCCACAAGAAGACCAGCTCCTTAGAGCTTCTGATTTACCCGACATCCTTCAGCCTCCTGGAGCCCCAGATATCTAGACCAAAGCCCCCTGTCCACCTCCCCTTGTCAATGAGGACGGGACCCCGGGGCCCCCAGTCAGCCTCAGTCTGGCCCAGCAGCCCTTGCGCATTCCCAGAGCCTGACTCAGAGTCTGGAGCGGATGAACGCCAGCAGGTTCTCCAACTGCTCCTCCAGCTGCTGCTCATCTCCATGGTTCTCAATGATCCAGTCAAAGCCCCCGAGGTTGTCCAGGCCACACTCTGATTCGGCATCATCCACTCCTGTGAAAGAGACATGGTGAAGTCAAGCCCAGCCGGCCAGATGAAGCCGCATCCGTGAGACCCTTCTTCCCTGACGGCCTGGTGTGGAAGCTCCCTCCTCCTCGTGCTCTCTGTGTCCCCAAGAGTAAGACTCAACTTCTCTGGACCAGTGCCCTCATAGGCCACAGCCATAGGAACAGCGGCATCCATTCAGTGGCAGCTATGGTATGACAGCAAAGCCAGCTGACATGAAGTGCTGAACACAGTCCAACGGCCATCAGTCCCCAGCAGGCTGGACAGCAGGGGGAAGGGCACAGAGTGCATCTAGCAGCCCTCCAGAGAAGCATACTGCCTTCAGCAGGCATCCCGGGCATGCAGACCAGGCCAGGGGCGCGG
Source organism: Capromys pilorides (assembly GCA_004027915.1). NCBI lineage: Eukaryota > Metazoa > Chordata > Mammalia > Rodentia > Capromyidae > Capromys > Capromys pilorides. The sequence goes on from PVKN010008404.1 coordinate 4,271, forward strand.
GGCACCCTAACCTTCCAAACTCCCTAATCTGGGGGCCCCCGGCACTCCTCAGCCTGGGGCCTTCGATTCCCCTCTGTGCCCTTCATCTGCGCAGCTGCAGACCTGCCAGGATGCAGGCAGGGTGGGTGGGCGTGAACCGAGCCTTGAGGGTGCACAGGCCGAGCAGCTCACCTGGCACGAACACCCAGCCCCGCTGCTGTCTGCTCTGCTCCGAGGCCACGACACGGACCGTCTGTGTTACAGCACCATAGGCTTCTTGAAACCACTGGATGTCAGACGCCCGTCGTGTGTCACTCACCAGCTGCAGGGGAGCAACACAGACAGGTGACCAATAGGACAGGGTACTGCAGGTGAGGGGAAAGAAGCCGGCAAACCTAACATTGGGGTGCAGCCCTGTCACCCCAGTGCTCGGAGGCTGAGGCAGGAGAACCTCCCATGAATTTGAAGCCAACTTGGGTTGCACAGTGAGTACAGCCTGAACCACATAGTGAGACCCAGTCTCAAAAAAAAAAAAAAAAATTTAAATAAACACCAAAGGCTGGGAAGACAGTGTAAAGGCCTGAGTTCAATCCCCAGTTCCACAAAAAATAGATAGATAGATAGATAGATAGATAGATAGATAGATAGATAGACAGACAGATAAGATAGACAGACAAACAGACACCAGAAGCCACAACAGTGGTGCACCTCCACCCCTACCGTGTGCCAACTACCTGCCAGACAGAACATTCATCCAATCAAAGCACCAAATGAGGTACCTGCTAGGTGCTGCCCCTGAAGCAGGCACGGAGGAGAGAGTGGTGAGCACAACGCGCCTTGCCGTGCACCCCAGGAGCTTACAATGCAGTGGGACAGACAGAGGCTAGACAGCAGCTTCCCAACTTACACTGGCGCCACAGCGCAAACCAACAGCACCTCAGCCTCCACACAGCCAGGACGGCTCCTGATGTTCTCTTCAATCCTGTCCCTCCCACACCTCCGGTCTCAGAATTGAAAACAGTGTGTGCCCAGCTGCTCAAAATGAAATCCTTACACCTTGTAGCTACCCAACAACAGCACGGCTCATGCGCACTACATGCTTCAAACTCCATGTGGAACTGACCTCTTCCTCCACCCGCCACGGCTCTGCGCCCCGTCACAGTCATTTCACCTGTGGTGCATACCTCCCACAGCTCTGCAGCTGCTCCTGCTCCTGTCTGTGCTCCAGCAGCCAGGGGAAGCCTTTCCTTTCTTTTTTTTTTTTCTTGAGACAGGGTCTCACTCTCCAGCTCAAGGCTAGCCTTGAACTCACTTTAAAGCCTAAGATGGTCTCAAACTCACAGTAATCCTCCTGCCTCAGCCTCCTGAGGGAGGAAAGCTTTATCTCGTTTCTTTCTTACAACTTGTTTTCTGGTGCTAGGGTCGAAACTCCAGGGCTGAACTGTGTTCTGCCACTGAACTATACCCCCACCGCTGCTTCAATTTTTGTTCATAGTACTAGGGATTGAGCCCAGCCTCTTCTCCCTGAGCCACATCCCAGCCCTTATTTTTTAATTTTGAGACAACTCTTTAAGTTGCCTATGCTATACTTGTACTTGTAACCCTCCTGCCTTAGCCTCCCTCCCAGAATGCTGGGGTTATGGATCTGTACCACCACACCCAGTTTAAGTCTTAAATCATGTCTCTCCTCTGTGCAACCTCCCTTGCTCAATCAAATCAGGCAGCTCCCAGCTCCACCTTTGGGACAACCACTTCCCCGTATCCTCTCATCTTGTGCCTTCCTTTCCTTCAGGTGGCAGTATGTTGTCATGTTAAAGGAGGTCACCCTAACAACCATGATAAAACACCAAGCCCTCAGCAGCCTACCTCATATGCTAGGCCTGCTTGACTTTGCTCCTTAGCATCTATCTCCATGGGACACTTTCTTGTGAGTGTGTGTGCATGTGCGTGTGCGTGTGTTTTTTTGAGACAGGGTCTCACTAGGCAATTCAGGCTGGCCTGGAACTCACTTTTGTAGCCCAGGCTGGTCTCGAACTCGCATTGATCCTCCTGCCTCAGCTTTCCAAGTGCTGGGATTACAGGCGTGCGCCACCACGCCCAGCTTTAAAAAAAAAAAAAACCTTTATTGATTTATGTTATGGCCGGCTCAGCCTGCCCTGGTGTCAGGGATCAAACTACAGTCCCTGCGGTTGCCTAAGCTTGCCTAAGTAGGCGCTTCAGACCGCTGAGCCATCTCACCAGCCCCCACTGGGCGTGCTTTCTATTTCTTCTGTGCCTATCTCCCCCATCCCTGTGTATGACCTAAGTTCCTGGAAGGTGGAGACCTCACTGCACTCTGCACCACTGGCGCCCCAGGCCCTGGAACGAGGCCTGGCGTAAGTCGACTGGTGTTTGCTGCCAGAGTTCATGAGGCAGGAAAGGAGCAGGCGCGATGGGAGCACCGTCAGGGTCAGCAGTGAAGCCGGCAGGTAAAGAGGGCACGAAAAGGCACTGCAGGCAACAGGAGAGCAAGGCCCTTGCTCCAGAGAATTTGATTTCAAGAACAGAGGGAAGGCTAGGCTCTAGGCTCTAGGTTCTAGAAGACAGGAGGCCAAAAGGTGGCAAGAGCTGGGCACACAGGGCCTAGACCAGTGATGGCGAAACTTTTACAGCTTTCAGTGACACCAACAAGCGGCTGTGGAACTTGTGCTGTAGATCTGCCACTACTGGGGCACTAGACATTCACAAGACCAACTTTGTTCCTGAGCACCAGGGGAGCCACCAAAGTGTCCCAAACAACAGTGGCATGATTTGGCCTGTGTCTTTAAAAGCTTACCCTGAGGGCTGAACAAGTAGCTCAGCGGATTAAAGCACCTGCAAGCAGGGGCTGGGAGTTCAATCCCCCGACAGCCTTGCTGGCCCCGCCCCCCCGGGGCCTGATGAGATGACAATTGAGACTGGGTGTGGTGGCTCCCGCCTGTAATCCCAGCTCTTGGGAGATTGTAAACAGGCTGTAAACAGTCCGATCTAGCAGTGAGACCCTGAACACCCTGTAGACTGTTCCCAAATAAATAAATAAATAGTCACTCTGGCTGCTACGTAATGAATGGTGGGGGGGAGAACGAGGGACCAACACCAGGGCTATCGCGACTACTCACAAAGAGATGGTGGGACCTGGATGTGGCAGGGAAGGAGGAGACACGTGAGCACAAGAGAGGGCTGCGAAGCCAGGGTTTCCTCATGCTCCATGAGGCCCTCTTACCCACACGGGCTGGGAGACACCCTCCACGATCTTCCGGCAGAAGAAGCCTGGATCGGCCCGGCGCTTCTCCTCCCCCCAGCGGATCATGTCACTCCGATGAGCCTCTTTGTAACTGCTGGCATCCAGGAGTCTCTCGAAGTTCAAGCCATGCTCCTGCACAAAGCACATTGCATCTCCACGCCTCCCCTCCCCAGGCTGGCACAGGGAGAGTGAGGAGCGGGCAAGCGAGTTTCCACAGGTCAGAGCTCCAGAAAGGAAGAAATCCCAACCCCTCGAAGGCAGGATGAAGGAAGGTCTCGGCACAACCCAGAAATTCTATCTGTGTCTGAAATGGGTGCTGTGGGCTGGTGAGATGGCTTAGCGGCCTAAAGCGCGTGCGTCGGTAAGTTTAGGCCACCACAGGGACCGCAGCTCCATCCCAGGCACCACATGCTGCGCCGCCCCCCACCCCCAGGGAAGGCTGAGCCAGCCATAACACAAATAAATATGTAATGTGGTTTAAGAAAATAAAATAAACTTAAAAAAAAAATGAAATGGGTGCTGTGGTTTTCTCTTTCACGAATTTTACCTTCCCAATTATTTCTGGCTTAAACAAATTCCAAAATTGATTTTGCATCTCCTGTGCACAAGGTTAGCTTTCATTTAAGCGGGAAATTTGAAAAAGAAAAAAAACCTTCATGCTACATTTTCCACGGGCCCCTCCTGGCAATATCCAGCTCCATCCCAAATCCCGACCTCTGCCAAGGGGAACTTCGCCCTTGGTGGGGGGGCTGTTCTGACCACTCTCCAGCTGTTTCCAGGCTCCTCCTCACCTGCCCCAGCTTCTGAGACATAGTCAAGCCACCAGCTCTGCCCAGAGTCCCAGGACAAAAGAAAAAACTGAAAAACATCATCAGTTCCCTCCTCCTGGCTGCAGCAGGACCTCCCTGCCCAGATTCATGATCCCATTTGCTGACTGGATCCAAAGCAAGGTCAGCAGCCCCCTCCCACCTGTGAGCCCTGCTTGTCGGTTATGTTCGCCATTAAAACTAAGCAGTGAGTGTGCTGCCATTTCCTGCTGGGGTTGTGTTTTAGTGTGAGGGGGGATGGAGTGTTGCTGAGCCTCCCAACAAGGGCAGGCTAGGGCCTGCCAGATAGCTCAGCGGTCTGAAAGCACCTGCTTAGGCAAACTGAGGCCACCACAGGGACCACGGTTCAACTCCCTGGCACCACATGCCGCAGCAGCTCCATCCTCAGGGCAGGCTGAGCCAGCCCCCCAAAAAAATTAAAAATAAAAATAAATGAGGGTAGGCTGGCCTAGCACGGAGGGCTTAAAAATGCAAATCCAAGGCCAGGTGTGGTAGCACCCCCTCCTGTAATCCTGCCAGTAGGAAGGCTGAGGCAGAAAGACTACGGTAGAGTTCAAGGGCAACCTGAACTTCCTAGGGAGAGACACTGTTTCAAAAAAAAAATTTTTTTTAAAGCAAATACAGCCAGGTTGGGTGGTGCAGCACACCTGTAATCCCACCACTCTGGGGGGCTGGGGTTGGTGAGGCTTGCAAGTTCAAGTCCAATTTAGCAACTCTGGCGGGATCACGTCTCAAAATTACAAAAAAAAAAAAAAGTGTGTGTGTGTGTGTGTGTGTGTGTGTGTGTGTGTTAGGTTTTTCAGCAGCTCAATAAACAGACAGAAAAGATAAAAGCAGCCTTTATTAACTTCAAAGAAGACCGAGGGCAGATGGGGGGGGGGGCTCTGACCTGAGACCAAGAAAGCTAAGATTTTTATGGACTTTTGCTAGGGGTGGAGTTTGAGAGTCAGTTTCAATCACACATGTGGAGCTGATTGGGGTCTCTGTGCTGGGGAAAGGTGAGGGCAACTGTATCTAGGACTGGGTTGGGGGAAGGAGGAAGTGGTCACTGGGAAGATAAAGCTGTTGTTTTAAGGGCTTCAGCGGTGTTAGATGACCACCTATGATAATTTAGCTATAATAATATAATAACATAATAATTTTGTAAGTTATACTAGGGCCAGAACCTACCTACCTATCTAAAAAAAATAATAATAATAAATAACCTACAACCCACCTACCTATCTACTTTAATGAGTCAATTAAATATTGGGCTGTAACTATGGAAAACTATTAGGTTCCCTTATGCTTCCTGTTATCTAAAGAATATACTCTTTCTTTCCAAGGCTGACTAGTAAAGAATAACTAAGTAACTGTCTCCCTCCACTCCCTAATCTAAGTCCTGTAAACATACTTAGCTTAGCTTACATGTATCTTGTAAAGACAGCTTACTCAACCAACCCCCACAGGGCCAAGTTGCGCATGTCCTAAACTGTGAAAGACCCCTTAGTCATGTGACTTTCCTTTTAAAAGCTCCTTGTTTCCTGGGCTAGGGGACAATCAGACTTCTCCTGTGTGACAATCGACTGGCGGCCCTGAGCTCAGTAATAAAGGCTCATTTTAAATTCTCATTTTTGGATTTTGGTCTGGCTTCTGTTTGAGAACCCGTAACACTATCTCTACATGATATAGCCCAGTGCAAAGGCCTCTGGTTCAATTTCCAGTAACAGGGTGGGGAGGCAAAAAGGCAGATTCTTGATTCCTGGGGTGGGGAGTTGATCGGTTCGGCCCCAGTACAAACTGCTACATTAACATGGCCCCGATCCAACATGGCTGCAGCCTCAAAACAGCAGCTTATTTTCCCAATGACCACTTCCTCCTCCTTCTCCACTCCAGCCCTAGTTCCAACTTCCTTTTACCTTTTCCGCCCACACAAGGGAGCCTCCAATCAGCTCCGGTGTGTCCGAACCTGCCCCTCAAACTCTGCCCCTAGCAAAGTCTATAAAATCACAGATTCCCCGTCCCCCACCCATTCGCCCTGCCCTCGATCCTGTCTGTGTCTTTAAAGTTAATAAAGGCTCCTCACCCCTTTATTTCTGCTTCTCGGCCACACCATGGCCATAAAACCTAGTAGCAGTGTAGCTCTGTAGTTGAGGGTGCTCTGTTTCTTAAGACAAGGTCCACTATATAATTCAGTCTGGGCTTGAGCTCTCTATGTAGACCAGGGTGGCCTCAAACTCACAGAGACGCACCGCCACATCTGGCCAGCAGTTGAGCATTTATCTAGCTTTTGTGAGCTCTGGCTTCAATCCCCAGCACCAAAACACAAAAGAAACTTCCTGACCTTTCCTCCCACACCATCTCACCAGCCCCATTACCTGTCTCGCTCAGCAGGTCTGGGATGGGCGGGACTTGGAAGTAGATCCGAGCTTCTGAAGCCACCTCCCAGGTCCTACTGGGGAAGGATGAGTGCCTCCCCCTTTACCTTCCTTCCTCCTCTCCCAGCCACCACCAGTCGCCCCCACACACCCCATCTCCTAGATACAGGAAACTCTGCATCCAACTTTATTTGGGAAACAGTCTGCCTTAAAACTGTGAAAGCACTAAACATCTCACAATCCCTTTAGTATAGACAGCTAAGTCAGGTAAAAATATTATAGACAGTGAAGACAGGTATAGGCCCCCCAGGCAGCTGGTACAGAGGAGGAGAATGAACTACAAATGAGGCTAAGCCAGTGAGGGTGGCGCACGCATGGAATCAGGAGGCTGAGGCAGGATGAGGGCCCCACTGAGGCCAGCCTGGGCTACACGGTGAGATCTTATCTCAAAATGAGAGTGAGAGAGACAGAGACACGTGGCTAGAGGCACATCTATCGAAGGTTAAAGACCAAGCCTCAAGATAAAGACAAAATGGCCAGGCAATATAACTGATATCACCTGGTCCAATAAACTTGAGACAGACATCAGTCACCCAGGTGGATGACCACGACCTCCTGACTCATCTCTTCCAAAGAAAACATCCTTGTTCTTCCCATACACAATTGCCACATGACTTGCTTCCCCATTAGATTAACATTACCCAAGTGCCTATAATCCCCTCTGCCCCCCACCAAATGATACCAGGGATCAAACTTAGGACCTTGTACTTGCCAGGCAGGCGCTTATGCTGCTGGCTATCTCCCCAGCCCTAAGTGCCTGTAATTGTAATCCTAGTTTTGTATGTTATACCCACCTCGTGATTTTGCTCTAAAAATTTCCTTTTCCAAGTAGGCTCACTGACAACCCAGTCAGGCCCCCTCCTGTCTTTCTCAGAAGCTGTCTCTCCCTCAATAAAACATCCTATTCTTATCCTCCACTGTTCCTTCAAATTCTTTGGTGTGGGGAATCACAAACTCAGCAGTGGACACCTAGCAGGTGAGGAGTCGTAATATGCTCCTTGTATCATTCGGAGGGCCCAGCAAGGTACCTGAGAGGAGCTAAGAGTTTGCTTTTATTTCACTGATTCTGAATTGTGATTCATTTAGGTCAGCAAACACTGTCATCCTTGGTTGTCATTTGCTTATGCCTTAAACTTTATGCCTTGTCTTTTATGCATTGTTTTTGTAAAAATGATTGTGAATTTAGGTTAAGAACATGGAAAGATTATGATGTTTCCGGATGAGTCATTTTACATTTGTACGCGGTCTTCTTCTGCGCATGCTGCATTCAGTCTTACTGGTTGCCGAACTTAACAGTGCTCCTTGCTTGACCTGTTGGACTTGTTGGACAACAGTGCTAGGGAAAGGTAATGTTAGAACACCCCCTAGTGGATTTGATGTGAAATGCTGTAAAACCGGTCTTTTATGAATATCTAGTTTATATTTAGAAAATATACATGCCTACTAATATATCGTGGGACTCTACCTGCCAGTTAAAAGGCAATAGGTGGCCAGCCATTCTTAAGACTTAGAGGACAGATTTCACCGGGCTAGTTCAGCCCAATCCCCTTCTACACTGTAGAGGGCCTGTCGAGCCTGTCCTGCCTCCATTTTCCTTCCAGTCTGACCTTCCACTGATAAGAGGCCATCTTAGCTCTTGAGATTCCCCATTCTCACTTTTCCATGCTAAGGGTGACGATTCCTAGGCAAGCTGTCTCAATAACAATGATCATGAGAAGAAAATAGTTCCTTTTTCTGATCTTATTTCTGCTCTTCTCCCATCACTGTGCACGTGGCCATTTTTGGAGGCAGGTTTCTGCTAAAGAGTAGAGGGAGGAACTCCAAACTGTCTCAACCTTTCCTTCCTATACAACTATTAAGAACCTTTAAGTTAGGGCTGGCAAGATAGCTCAGTAGACTAAGCACCTGCTTAGGCAAGTGCAGGGACCAGAGTTCAATCCCCAGCACCACAGGCTGAACCAGCCAAGACCCAGCAACGTGGCACATGCCTGTAATCCCAGCACTGGGGAGGCTGAGAACAGGAGGATCACTACAAGTCTGAGATGCATAGTGAGACCTTGCACTAAATACACTAAAAAATATTTTTAAAAAAACTTTTGAGTATATAGAAAATGAGCATTTGTTAATGCCAAAGACAGGCGAGTCATCTTAGATGCAGGGACACACGCCCCATCCGATCAGATGAGACATCAGAATTTCACCTGTTCAAGAGAACACATATGAAAGCCATGTCCCAGCTTACTGTTCTCCCTTGGGAGACTAAACCTGAGGCTGTGTGGAAAGAACTGACTTTTGAGTGAGACCAGAAAGAGCTATTTCCTAAGACCAATATCTAAGGAACCGAAACACATTTAGTGTAATGGAGAATCCCCAAATCTGTCTGTCTGTCTCTCTCTTTTTCTCTCTGTCTCTCTCCACCTCCCTGTCTCTCTTCCTCTCTCTGACTATCATCATTTATGTGGATAGGGGAGGGAAAATACTTCTGCCAATGTGTAAGTTGTGGTTGTTAACAGTGGGTCCAGGTTTTGAACTTTGGACTTCATAAATGTATTATAGATATGCAGACATAAAAACTTTAGAGTGGATTTTTGAGTAAAATTTAGTTTTGTCTTGCTGCTGAGGAAGATTGCCTAGGTGATTAGATAGCACAAATGTCAGAGATTTCTTTACCCTGGGCCCCAAGGCAAGATTTTTCCAAGTCATTACTTGACTATCTCTAGAAGAGATCTTTTTGCAAGCTGGGAAGTGCTCCAACTACTTCTAATTTGCCCTTGGATATTTTCCTCACTGTCCTTCAGAAAATTAAAAAGCAGTGGTTGAGGTCTCTTGATTATTGGTTTAATTTTGCTACCGATGTTTCCTTCTTTAAACATGACTGTTATAGCTCAAATCAACTGTAGCTTGCACCTTTGGAAATACAGGCTGGAGTTAAGAGTATGAGTTTCTAAAAAGGTAGGGGCACAAGTCCTTACGGGGGGGCCAGTCTAACCTGACCTCTATCTTGGGGTCACTCTCCAGATTGAGGCTATCTGCGCTGTAACAGGTCACTTTGGGGGATGCCTTGAGAAAGCATAGAAGCCAAGAGATTAAAAGGGATGCCTGTTATGGGTCTGGTAGTGGAAGTGGTGGATAGGGTAGCAGAAGGTTCTAAAAACAGAAAAGGGCCACAGTTCCTAGCAGGAGAGAGAGCAAGGAGTTGTCAGGAGAGCTGCGGGTTACTTTGGGACAGTCGACCCAAATGCACTAGAGGAACTGTGAAAATCTGCCACAGAAGGAATGATGACCCATAGGCAGAAAGGCTACTGCGGCTTCACCAGGAAGCGCTCTGGTGCAGGACTGTCCTAGCCACAGTTTGCAAAGAGTGCAGCTATTGATTAATGCAATGCAGTGTCGGTTAGATGCACATTCCTGAGGTCTTTTATCTGTTGTAGTTTTGTCTTTTTCTTTCTTTTCATTACATCAGGTAAATACTGCCCTGTAAATTGTGGCAGTGGTACCAGGAATAAAAAATTAAGGAATTTTTAACTTTTCAAAAAATAAAAATAAAATAAAAAAATAAAAGGGATGCCTATTCTTCCTTTTTGCAGATGAGAAACACAATGTCAAATTCTCTTATCCCTTTAAAATGTATTCTGTTTGTTTAGTTTTGTCTTTTTGAGACACAGTCTCGCTATGCAGTTCAGGTTGGCCTTGGGCTCACTTTTGTAGCCCAGGCTGGTCTCGGAACTCGCACGGATCCTCCAGCCTCAGCCTCCCAAGTGTGGGGATTACAGGCGTGCGCCACCATGCCCAACGCTCCCTTAAAATGTATTCTTAAACACTAAAAAATGTTCAACCCTCACATATTGAAAAAGAGCAGTTTAATATTTTTCTACACCTGTACACGGCCTGCCTACCCCCTAGGGATAAAATGGAACACAGATTAAAGTATTGCTTATGATACTATTTTACAACTAAAATTATGCTGTAAGAGAGGGGGAAAAAAAGGTGAAAATTACCTTATGTTCAGATTTTCTGGGCCAGCCAAATAGCTCAGTAGATTAAAGCACCCTTAATACTCTGGTTTCTCTTCAGATCACATAAATCTTTCGCTTTACTAACGCACCTACAAGCAGGTGCAGGGGCCAGCAGTTTGATCCTGGGGCCTGCCATGCCCACCCTGCCCCCAGGGCACCCTCAGAGGGCAATTAAGACTGTGTGCTGGTGTGCGCCTGTAATCCCAGCTCTTGGGAAGCTGTAAACAAGCAGATCACTATGAGTCTAATCTAGCAGTGAGACCCTGAACACCCTGTAGACCCTTCCCTAAAATACAAAAAATAAAAAAGATTTTCTTTGTATTAAGATATAATCTTTGAGGGCTGGGGAGATAGCTCAGGGGCACAAGTGCCTGCCTGGCAAGTGCAAGGGCCTGAGTTCAATCCCCAGATCCACACACACACACACACACACAAAAAAGATATAATCTTTACTTGTGCTCAAAATATTAACTGTAAACCACGAGAGAACCAGACACCTCTAGCCCCTCAAGCACCCGCTGATACATCCACCATCACTGAGCCTAAGGCTCCCCTCCCTGGCCCTTTAGATTCTGAGAAAGTTTCCAAGGCAACTTTAATCAAAGCCGAATCTTCTACCACCAAGCCTGGGGTGGTTCCCCTACCCGGCCTAAGGGTGAGGCCTCTAAGTCAGCCACAATAAAGCCTCCCGGGCCACACCCATCCTTAACTGTGTTCAGCTGCTCAAAGACAGTGCCCCCTACAGGAAATAAATGGCAAATTTGGTACTACTCGCGTTCCTGTGTCCTTTTCTCTCAGTGACCTCAAACAGATCCATCCACGCCTGTAATCCCAGCACTTGGGAGGCTGAGGCAGGAAGATCAGTGCGAGTTCGAGACCAGCCTGGGCTATAAAGTGAGCTCAAGCCCAGCCTGAACTGCACAGTGAGACCCTGTCTCACAAAGACAAAAAAAAAAAAAAAGAAAAATCTTAAGTTTTCAGATGATCCTGACAAGTACACTGAGGTCTTTAGGGGACTTACTCAGATCTATGAACTAGACTAAAAAGATATGTTACTTTTTTATATAATATTGCTATTAACACAAACATTGACTTCTGTTGAGAGACATGCAACATTACAAGCTGCTATTATATTTGGAGATGAATATCACATTAATTTTAAAAGGTCAGAAGGCAGCACAGGAAACTAGAGTCCATGCAGTCCCTATACAAGATCACTCTTGGCCTACCAACCTGACAGGAAATTAGAATAAGAGACATCGTCAAACACATATTCTTAAAGGTCTAAAAAGGACAGGAACTAAGCTCTTCAATTATTTTAAATTTTCAACTGTCCATCAGAAAAAGATAAAAACCCCTCTGCCTTCTTAGATTGTCCACATATTTTTTTTAAACTTTATTTATTTATGTTATGGCTGGCTCAGCCTGCCCTGGGGTGGGGCTGGTGCAGCATGTGGTACCAGGGATCGAACTGCAGTCCCTGCAGTTGCCTAAGCTTGCCTAAGCAGGCTCTTGAGAACCACTGAGCTATCTCACTGACCCTGTCCACATATTTTTAAAAGCTGCAAAAGCCTCAGATATTTAAAAGCCTTAGATATTTTATTTTATTTTTAAACTTTATGTTATGGGCGACTCAGCCTGCCCTGGGGGTGCTGGCCCCAAAAGACTTAGATTTTCTTTATTTTTTTTTTTTTTTTTTTTTGTCTTTGTGAGACAGGGTCTCACTGTGCAGTTCAGGCTGGCCTTGAGCTCACTTCCGTAGCCCTGGCTGGTCTGGAATTTGCACTGATCCTCCTGCCTCAGCCTCCCAAGTGCTGGGATTACAGGAGTGCGCCACACACCCGGCTAAGCCTTAGATATTTTACAAGGCTACAAAAGGTGGTTTTGCTCCCGACAGCTCACTTGATACTTCAGTGAAAATTGTCTCCTCATTATTTTATAATTGAGACCAGGAGGAAGCCAAGGGGAGAAAACACTAAGAGAAAATGTCTGCCTTCGTTGCAGTCTTTAAAAAATAGATTCAGCTAGGCAGTAGCGGCGCATAGTACGCCTCCCAGGATTACTGTCCGTTCAAGGCCAGTCTGAACAACAGCGTGAGTTCAAGATAGTGAGACTGTATCTGAAGACACACACACACACACACACACACATCCCCAGACTTTGGCTCCCTCCCAAGGGCTCCAGGAAGAGCTCAAACCGGACATAGTGGTGCACGCCTGTAATTTCAGCACTCAGGAGGCTGAGACAGGAGGATCATTGCGAGTTCAACACCAGCTTGGGCTACAAAGTGAGCTGAGGATCAGCCTAAACTGAAGAACAAGATCCTGTCTCAAAGAGACCAAAAAAAAAAAAAAAAAAAAAAAAAAGAGCTCTATTACTAATCACCTGCTACCAACACAGAAAGCCCGCTCACCGAGCAGGGGCTACGATAACAACTGTTACACGGGGCCCACGAGATAGCTCAGCAGTCTAAAGAGCCTGCTTAGGCAACCAGAGGGACTGAGGGACTGTGGTTGATCCCCAGCACCATAGGCTGCACCAGCCCCACCCCCAGGGCAGGCTGAGCTGGCCATAACATACATACATACATACATACATACATACATACATACATACATAAAAAAAAAAAAGAACTTACAAGAAAAGACCCCTGAGTCATGCCCTGACTGTAAAGGTGACCACTAAAGGTCCGACTGCCCCAGAGGCCCAGGCCCCAGGGACCACACCCATCTCACCAGCTGGTCCCACAAGACTGCAGGGCCCTGCAGCACTTTCTGCCTTCTCCCTCGGTTATCTCCGAAGAGCAGCCCCAGGTAACCGTGTCTATGGGGGGAGCCCATTGCTGGACGCTGGTGCACGTCTCTCGGTCCTTCTTTGCTACCCTGGCCTTCCTTCCAGCCATCGTACCTCATTGAAAGAGTCACTGGAGAGGGGGTAACGCAACACTTCTCATAACCCTTAGGCTACTACTGAGATGGCTTTCTCCTTACTCATTCCTTTTTAATTATGCCTAGAAGTCCAGTTCCCTCCTGGAGAGAGACATCTTATCTTATTTAAATGCTGTATTACATGTGTAATGCAGGTCAGATACCCTGCCTCCCCCTCATGGAAACAAAAATAAATCCAAAAACACAGGCAACGAAAGGTAGAATAAATAGAGCAATAAGAGCTACCCTGGTATGAATACCTCTCAAAGACCCTACTATTTGAGCTGGCAAGATAGCTCAGTGGGGGCCGGCGAGATGGTTCAGTGGTCTAAAGCGCCTGCTTAGGAGGGCTCAGGCGACTGCAGGGACTACAGTTCGATCCCCGGCACCACATGCTGCGCCAGCACCACCACCAGGGCAGGCTGAGCCAGCCACAAAATGAATAAATAAAGAAACAAACAAACACAACAAGCAAACAAATAAATAAAATTAAAAAAAAAAAAAAAAGATAGCTCAGTGGACTAAGCGCCTGTTTAGGCAAGCACAGGAACTGGCAATCCCAGTGCACCCTGAACCAAATGGCTGTGGTGGCACATGCCTGTAATCCCAGCACTGGGGAGGCTGAGATGGGAGGATCATCTGGAGTCCAACCTGCATAGAAACACCCTGTACCAAATACATTAAAAGAAAAAAAAAAAAAAGATCCTACTATTTTTCCTCATCAGAGACAATACCAGTGTTAGGGAATTTCAAAGCTTAAACAAGGGCTGGAGAGATAACTCAGCTGACTAAGCATCTGCTTAAGCAAGCTCAGGGACCAGGGTTCAATCCCCAGCCTGCCTGCCTTGAACCTGCCCCTAGTGTGCTGAGCTGAAGACCAAGTCTGGGCGTGGTGGCACACACCTGTAATCCCAACACTGGGGAGGCTGAAAGCAGGAAGATCACAAGTCCAAGCTGGGCAGCGAGACCCTGTGGGGTGGGGTGGGGGGTGGGGCAGCACCTACACCTCCAAAAGCTTAAACAGGCACTTAGGTTCACTGAGCCTACCAGACAAGACTCTGTCTCTTAATCTAAATGCTGATAAAGGCAGAGCATGGCTTTGGGAGTGCCAATGCAGGACCAAAGACCTGCTCAACTCTACTTTTTCTGAAAGGACCAGCCATTCAAATAAAGATGTTTTTCTCCTTAAAGCCTGCCATCTTTCTACCACAGGGGAAAATATTGAGGCTAAAAAATACAACTTCAAACAGGTAACTCTCTACCCATACACAGCCAAAAAAGACTTGTAGACACACCTTAACTGACCCTGATTTAACCTTCTATGATGGCTGTTCCTTCATAAAAAAATGGAACAAGGCCGGTCAGATAGCTCAGCAGACTAAAATGCCTGCTTAGGCAGAGCACAGGGCCAGGGTTCGATCCCTGGCATGCCATCCCTGCCCCCAGGGCATACTAAGACCAGGGCCTGGGCATGGTGGCACCCACCTGTAATCCCAGCACTCTGAGAGGCTGAAAACAGGAGGATCACTATGAGTCCAATTTGTGTAGTGAGACCCTGTAGACCCCACACTAAATACATTAAGGGGCTGGGAGATAGCTCTGTGGCACAAGTGCCTGCCCAGGAAGTGCAAGGTCATGAGTTCAAACCCTAGTCCCACAAAAAAAAAAGGAACCACAAAGACAGGACATACAATAGTGATTCTACATCAGACATTTGAACTCATTATCTCACACAAGGGCTTTACAACTCAGTAAAGGGCAAAAAGCCAATATTTATATTGATGATAATAATAAATTGGGCTGGTGAGATAGCTCAGTGGTCTAAAGCACCTGCTTAAGCAAGTTTAGGCAACCATAGGGACCACTGTGGTTCGATCCCCAGCACCGTATGCTGTGCCAGCTCCATACCCAGGGCAGGCTGAGCCGACCTTAATAGAAATAAATAAAGTAAAAAAAAAAAAAAAAAGATAATTATAAATAGTTAACTCCAGGGGCCGGCGAGATGGCTCAGTGGTCTAAAGTGCCTGCGTAGGCAAGCTTAGGCAGCCACAGGCACTGCGGTTCAATCCCCGGCACCACATGCTGTGCCGACCCCCAGGGCAGGCTGAGCCAGCCAGAACACAAATAAATAAATAAATGAGGTTTAAAATAAAATAAAATAAACTTTAAAAAAAAAAAAATAAAATAAATAGTTAACTCTAATTGTAAGACAACTTAATAAAAAGGACCTGGTATGTTGAAAAGAAAGAAATCACTCCTATTCTCACTGGCCTAATTCCATTAAACACCAGAGGCATACACATTAAAGGCCAGGCCTCAAGATAAAGACAGAATGACCAGGCCTCCAGGCCTCACCAATGGGTAGGCAATATAACTGGTGTCACCTGGTCCAATAAAGTCGCAGTAGATATCAGTCACGCAGGTGGGTGACCAGGACCTCCTGACTCATCTTCCAAAAAATACCCTGGCTCTTTCCATGTGCACTTGCTACATGACTTGCTTTCCTATTAGGTCATTATTACCTAAGTGGCTATACTTGCACTCCTATTGGTTGAGCATAGTTTTATACCCATCTTGTGATTTTGTACCCACTTCTAAAGACTTCCTTTAAAAGGGGGGCTCATTAGGCTAGAAGATAGCTAAGCGGCACAGTGCCTGCCTGGAAAAGGCAAAGTCCTAAGTTCAGTTCCCACTGCCAAAGAAAAGCAGACTTGTTGATATAACCCACTCGGATGCCCTCCTGTTTCTCTCAGGTGCTGTCTTCCCCCCAGCAAAATTTTGTACTCTTAACCTCCATTGTTCCTTATCATTCCTTGATTTTTTTTTTAAATTTTATTTATTTATTTATTTGTTTGCTTGTTGTGTTTGTTTGTTTCTTTATTTATTCATTTTGTGGCTGGCTCAGCCTGCCCTGGTGGTGGTGCTGGCGCAGCATGTAGTGCCGGGGATCGAACTGCAGTCCCCACAGTTGCCTGAGCCCTCCTAAGCAGGCGCTTTAGACCACTAAACCATCTCGCCAGCCCCCGCATTCCTTGATTTTTGAATACACAGAGTATCAGACATCTAACAGACGAGAGCTATATTTCCCTTACATCATTTAGAGCTCCTACTGTCATCTTGGGAACCACCTATAAATGTGTCCACCCAACTCAACCAGAAACTGCTTCCCATGGAGGAGTGGAAGTGGGGAGTGAAGCAAATCCACTTCTGATGGTTCCAGAGGCCACACTTAGGCAACTGACCAAGGGGCCAGGAGCACATATCCCTTATACAGTGCACCTAGAGAAGCCAAAGACCAAAATAAGGGTTCTTCTCTGTGTGAGAAGCTCAACTCTTCCTCAAGTGTAAGAGCCCAAGCCTGCAGTGCTAGTGCATGCCTGGCACCTCAGCACACAGGAGGCTGAGTGAGGCGGGAGGATCACTATGAGCTCAAAGCCAGCCTGAGGTACATAGTAAGACCCTGTCTCAGAAACTAAACTAAAGAAAACAATTCTAGGAGTTCTCATTTACTTTTTTTTTTTTTTTTTGGTCTTTTTGAGACAGGGTCTCGCTATGCTGTTCAGGGTGGCCTTGAGCTCACTTTCCAGGCTGGTCTCAAACTCACACTGATCCTCCTGTCTCAGCCTCCCAAGTGCTGGGATTACAGGCGTGCGCCACCACTCCAGGCAACTAACTTTCTCTTTCTCTCTCTCTCTCTATGTTATGGCTGGCTCAGCATGCCCTGAGGTGGGCCTAGGGCAGTACGCGGTGCCGGGGATTGAACCTCGGTCCCTGTGGTTGCCTAAGCTTGCCTAAGCAGGTGTTTTAGACTACTGAGCTATCTGGCCAGCCCTCATTTACTTTTTAAATCTTTTTTTTACCAATTTTGCATGCTTATATCCGGTAATCTGAACAACTAACTTGAAGACAACATATGCAATGTTATATTCATATCATTTTGTTTAGTAAAATTCTGTATCATTTCTAATTTTACTATATTTTATTTTCTTTAGAAAGTAAAAAATATTTTTAAAAAGATAGAAATAATAATTTTTTTAAAAAGACAAAAAAAGGGCCTGGAAGATAGCTCAGTGGAGTAAGTGTCTGCCTGGCAAGTGCAAGATCCTGAGTTTGATCCCTGGGACCCAAAAAAAATCCTCACAGTGTGGATAGCCCATGCATTTGCTGAAGAGCTGAGAAAATTAGAAATACAATTCTGTGTATGTGGATGTGTGTGTGTGTGTGTGTGTGTGTGTGTGTAACACAGTACCAAAGATTGAATCCAGGGCCTTCCCGTTGACTTACATCTCTGGACAGGGTTTTCCTCAAGTTGCTAAATTACCTGAGCTGGACTTGACTCTGGGATTCTCCTGCCTCACAGGTATGGTTTGTATCATATTGTACTGTGTTGCATTTATTTTATTTTGAGACAGGGTCTTGCTACATATTTCAGGCAATCCTCACACTCAAAAATGATTCTCCTGCCTCCATCTGGGATGAGAGGCGTGCGCCACTACAACATTTCTTTTACAATTCTTGGTCACAGCATCCTTCTCAGATTTCCCCTTTATTTTTATGCCTAAGTAGCAGTAACAGACACCAGTACCATGCTGTTGGATCTCTAAAGCCGAGCTAAGCAAACTTATGTTCCAAGCAAAACACCCAGCCCCTGGTGTTTGTCACAGCTATGCAAGATGCGCTAAGACCTCTACACACTGTTCTATACCTGTGTTTTTGTCACTTAACCTATCTTGACAACTCACAGGACCTTTTTTTTGAGACAGTTCAGGCCAGTCTTGAGCTCACTTTGTAGCCTAGGCTGGTCTCAAACTTGCAGTGATCCTCTTGCCTCAACCTCCTGAGTGCTGGGATTAAAGTATTGCCACCATGCCCAGCTGTTTCTTTTGTTGTTGTTGTTCTTTCTTTCCACACCCTCAGCTTTGTTTTTTGTTTGCTTTTAGTTTTCTTTCTTTTTTTAATGGCTGGCTCAGCCTGCCCTGGAGGTGGGGCTGGTGCAGCATGTGGTACCAGGGATTGAACCGAGGTACCCAAGGTTGCCTAAGCTTTCCTAAACAGGCACTTTAGACTGCTGAACCATCTCACTGGCCCTTATTTTCTTAATTTAGAGACAGGGTCTCACTAAGTCACTAATTTGCACAGACTGCAATTTGCCTCCTAGAGTGCTAAGATTACAGGTGCGTATGTTACCAAGACCAGCTCGTGTGACTGAAATTCAAAGAGGAAGCCAGGAATGGTGGAACACACCTATAATCCCAACACTATGGGAGGCTGAGGCAGGAAGATCATAAATTCAAGTCCAGCCTGGCCATCTTAGTGACTTAGTAAGATCCTGTTCAAAATAAAGGGCTGGGAAATAGCTCAGTGAGAAGACTCTGGGTTCAATTCCCAACACTGGGAGGTTTCTAAGAAAAAAAATTCCAGGGGTTGAATGAGATCAGCCTGGAGGTGAGCGTGGGGTGACACAAAGGATCCTACTTTAAGTCAGCAACACGTGTACACCCTTGCTCATCACATGCCTCAGAGCTGGAGTGAGCAATCACAGCCTTGTCTGGACACCCTTCTTTAACATATTCTGCAGAGGTGGCTTGAGGTGAGGGAGCTTAAGTGACAAATGCCCCAGGAAAACCACTCATAGAGAACACTTACCCATCACACTACAGCAGTGGTCTTGGAGACCACGACAGGATGTAAGCAGCAGCCACAGCTCGGAGGCCTGGGAGGTGGCTCCTCCCACCCCAAGAGATGCCACAGAGCCACCACATACCTGCGCATACTGCTCCTTGAGTGGACCAGAGAGCCGGAGGACAGCACAGACATCAGCTCCAAGTCTGTGGGCCGGGGAGAAGCAAAATCAGTCAACACAAAGCTTCCAGTCCAGAGGCCTGGAATAAAGCCTCGTTTCTTTGTTCCTTTTCTTTCTTCCTTTTATTATTTTTCTTGTCTTTTGAGATAAGGTCTATGTAGTTCAGGCTGGCCTTGAACTCACAGTGATCCTTCTGCCTCAGCTTCCCAAGTGAAGCTTCATTTCTACAACTGGTATCTATGTACGTTGGGGAAGTCCCAACTTTCCCGATCTCTTCCTTTCTTTATCTATAAAATGGATATCATGGTTTATATCTTTTTAAAAAACTTTATTTATTTATATTCTTTTTTTTTAACGGCCAGGGATGGGGCTGGCACAGCACGTGCTGTGGAGGATGGAACCACGGTCCCTGCAGTTGCCTAAGCTTGCCTGAGCAGGCGCTTTAGACCCCTGAGCTATCTTGCTGGCCCATGGCTTATACCTAGATGTACCCACAAAACCTCATCACTCACAGGTGAGG
Organism: Capromys pilorides; assembly: GCA_004027915.1. NCBI lineage: Eukaryota > Metazoa > Chordata > Mammalia > Rodentia > Capromyidae > Capromys > Capromys pilorides. The sequence goes on from PVKN010008404.1 coordinate 24,022, forward strand.
CTTTGGGAGCGGGTGGATATCGGGTGTGTGGCACTAAACTGATTTAGTCCATTGATTGGGATCAGCATGGTTCTGGGAGTTGATGGCATCACCCAAAAGGCCCTCAGCCTGGGTAGGAGGCCTCCTTCACTGCTGCTTCAGCTGTCATGCCGCTGTGACAGCCCTGTGCCATGTCACCCTGCCTTGTCAGCCCACTATGGACTGAAATTTCTTTTTTTTTTGTCTTTTTGAGACAGGGTCTCACTATGCAGTTCAGGCTGGTCTTGAGCTCACTTTTATAGCCCAGGCTGGTCTCAAACTCACACCGATCCTCCTGCCTCAGCCTCCCAAGTGCTGGGATTACAAGCGTGCGCCACCACGCCTGGCTGGACGGAAATTTCTATGAGCTGTGAGCCAAAACAAATCTTTCTTCCTTAATTTGTGGGTGTCCAATATTTTGTCTGAGTAAACTAAGATGATAGAGATATCATTTCGGCTACATCTCCCAGACAGGATTATTATGCAGTTCAAATAAATATATAGGTATCTCAAAACTAACAAGTAAAACCTGTAAAATTATAGTGACAGTATGAGGCTCCAGGCCTGGTGCTACTGTGGCTGGACTGGGTTACTGCCGGGACCGTGAGCTCAGTCTCACAGCCAGGGGCATCTGCATCTCAGCTGACTTGGTCACCACAACATGAAGAATAATTCATCACTTCAGTTGATCACTGTACGTAAGCAACCAGTTGGGTCTTAGTAATAGAAGTAAGATCCATGATTCCTGCCCTGGCCTGTTGATGCCGGGATGGGGAACTGAAGCTGAGTGAGGAAATGGACTCACCCAGAGCAACAGTGTAAGTGATGAAACCATTATTAGCAAAATTAAAATAGCCAATATTTCTCTCCTGAGCCTGTACTAGGTGCCAGAAATTGTCCTATGCCATTGGTGTGCAGTGTCACGTAATCCTTCCAACCATTCCATTATTATTGCTGTTTAAGAGCTGTCAAAACCAAGGTCGAGGGGCCGGTGAGATGGTTCAGTGGTCTAAAGCGCCTGCTTGGAGGGCTCAGGCAACTGTGGGGACTGCAGTTCGATCCCCGGCACCACATGCTGCGCCAGCGCCACCGCCAGGGCAGGCTGAGCCAGCCACAAAATGAATAAAATAAAGAAACAAACAAACACAACAAGCAAACAAACAAATAAATAAA
>PVKN010008405.1:0-25214 GCA_004027915.1 Capromys pilorides
TGTAAACATCTTTCTCTTCTTGTGTCCTTTCCACTTTCACACACATCAGAGTCAACCAAACTTTGCTAAAATGTACTTCGTTGGCACATCACATCTTAAAAGTGTTTGTATTATTTTGTAATTTAATTTCTAACTATACCACACAAATTTATAATTTAATGTCTTAATTATAATGCTCTAATAAAAACTAGCAAAATCAAAAAAAAAAAAAAAAAAAAAAAAAGAAAATAGAAACAAGTGGCACAGTGGATAGTGTTTCCGAAGACTCAGCTCCTCTCACAGGTGGGTGACACAACCTTGAGGAATGCTGCTCAGCTTTACTCTGTGGCTGCAGCAATTCTTCAGGCTTGTTTCTGAAATTTTTCTTTTCTGTTTCGCCATATGCATCTGTATATGGAAAGACACACAACTTGCTGAGAATATTTTAAATACCACTTACACATTGTGTAACTGATGTTAACAGTGATTCAGAAGCAATGTCCTAGAGTCTTCTTGACAAAGATCTGCTTACAGTTGCAAAGCTTGAAGAACCCATTCACTAATCCATAAATGTTTGCCACATCCAGGGAGTTAGCTGTGAGAGTTTTTTAGTCCTATGCTTTTCTTTTGAAGTCATGGCATAACCAAGCCAACCAGGTCCTCACTTACGCCTTTTCCTCCTTGTATTTCGTGTGAGTTCTGAAGATGTTTTCTGTAGGCTTTATGTTTTATTCAGCTGTATAATTAAAGATTGAATTCTTTATTTGGGATAAAATATTCTTATCTTACGCAGTAGATAATAAAAAGGAATAAAGTATACACATTAGCCATAAATGAAAAGAGAAAACTAGTGCAAAACGTGGCAGACAATACACCTCTAACATATTACAAAGGCTGATAACAGGACAACACTACTTCAGAAAGTTGCCAGAAAAATGGTGAATGTGTGAAAATACAGAAAAATATTGTGTTCATGGGGTGCAGGAAGCTTCCCAGAATCTAACAGAGCCCATGCATTTCTTCACCCAGAATACACTTAGAGAATAACTTAACCATGATGACAGGGACTACAGAAAATGGTATATTGTGTATAAACCTGGCCTCTCTAATTGCCTCCTTCTGTGCCTGGAACATCCTGACGTGTTCGTGTTCGACTGCCAGTATTTCACATGTCCTCCGTGGTCTGCTGTCAACATCCACATGTCATTATGTGACCAAGTCATGGCCCTCAAGGGCTATTGGAGGCATGTAATATTGCTTCAAAATTGAAAACAAGTCCATTCCACAAGGTGAACTCTCCGCTAGAAGCTCCAGTGACTAATCACCTTCCCTCTGGAGTCCACCTCATGACAAATAGTGGACATTTTACTTTATTTGTTGATGTCTGAACAAGCTTGGTTACTGCACTCATAGGATTATTCAACATTCCTGTAGGTGGGACTGACCTGGGATGAGTTCGTGTTCTCTACAACTGAAGAATGAATTTTAGGAACAAACGGAGGTTATGAGCAGAACATATTTATTGGGGGGAAAGAAAGCTCCTGTCTGAGAGAGAGACAGAGGAGGGCCCTGCGTGAGTGGTCCTTGGGAAGCTGTCTCTTTCAGGGACTTTCATAGAGTAAAACCATATGGTGGGGGGGGCGTCTAAGGTGAAAACCATGGAAACTCACTTAGGTGGGCATGAGGTGGGACAAAACTATGGTCAACCAATGACATTATAAGCACCATTGCTCAGGTAAAATGGATTAATTTCAGAACTGAATGAGGAAGCGAGTCACATAGCAAGCGGGCGTGAATACGGAATAAAGGCTCTTCCTGTTGGAGTTGGGTTAATGACTTTTGGGGCTCTTAGGTGATTGATACCTATTTAGAATATGAATCCCTGAAGCTCATTCCTAGTATGTGGCTACATTTGTTTCCTCTTTTGTCTTGAGGTCTAACCCACAGTAGGAGTCTGTTTGTCTCTTCCAAGTTGTAGAGTCTGGGCTGGCAAGATGGTTCAGTGGTTTAAAGCGCCTACTCGGAGGGCTCAGGCAACTGCGGGGACTGCAGTTCGATCCCCGGCACCACATGCTGCGCCAGCGCCACCACCAGGGCAGGCTGAGCCAGCCACAAAATGAATAAATAAACAAACACAACAAACCAAGTTGTAGAGTCACCTTGTCTTCAATATTGTCTCCTTGAGGGCCTGGCCCTGTCTGACTGCCTATAATATTTCTATCTAATTCAGCTGCCTACAACAGGGCCAAATCATCATAATAGCCTGCATCAGGCTGAATTGCCTGAATTTCTGTGGCCATGGTGGTGTTTTCTTTCCAGGACACGTCTGGCATTGAGCAGAGCTCCTAATGTCAAGCAAGGCATTCGCCTTCACAGGTGGGAGCGTTTCCTTGTCTGGCTTCCTCCCTCCTTCCACTTCAATTCCTCTCCTCCAAAGGTGCAGACACCATCTCAAAACTAGATATCTTCTATAGATCTAGTGCCTGATCTGCTATGACGCGCACTCCCACGTACATTTCTGAGCTTGTAGAATGTTAGGGAAATACCCAAAGGAGGAGAAACACACACTGGAGCTGAAACCCAAAGATGATACAGAACAGGGGGTAAGGCACTTGTACACTGCAGAAAATGGAATTGCTCTGCCTTAAGGACGTTGGGACAGAAGTGCTTCCAGTCGGGAAGCACAAGTGCAGGTCACCTCCAAGGCTTTCCTGCTGAGACTCTTGTGGTACCCAGAGATGAAATGTGGCAAAGTGTGAGCATACAATCAAAAATTTACTTGAACACACAAAGGTACAAGTCACTGCTTTTGACCCTAAAGATTTCATGTGTAGAATCCTCCAAAACTGTACAGATAATGAAATCACTATGTCTGAAATATTTGAAGTACAATGTGTAGCCCACCCAAATGAGCAAAGAATAGACTATCAAAATTAACAAGGGTCTCAGCTTTCTGCCTTGAGGAATAACAAAACCTGGACTTCCCCTTCCTCTGTAAGCAACCAGAAAACTGGGCCCTGGGGTCACAGTGATGTGGAACAACTGTTCTTCGACACTGGATGAAGGGCAGCTCAGCACCGAGAGAAGAGCAACAAATGAGACCAATGTCACCTTGATTTTCTTCATGGAAGCAATTTCTGGAATGTAGGACAGTAGAGGACGCAAAGAGAATCTTCTGATCTTAGTGAGTTTCTTGTGGTAGTATACACATAAATTTTACCATTATTGACATTTGGTATAGGCACAGAGTTACACAACCCCTGGTTTTAATTTCAGATATTAATTACTCACTATATAAGAGATATTGGGAAAGTAAAGAGATAAATTATCCAAAATTCCATTCCTTGAGGACCACTTGGTTCAATAGCCTAAGGTTGCAGGTCCCAAGCCATAGTGTCTAGAGGCAGCCCAGGGCACTGCAGTTGGTTCCCAAAGTTGTGCCAGATTGTTTCAAATTTTGTGGGAGTGACTGCGACACCTCTCAGATGCTCCACAAATTGCAAGCAAGCTCAGAGCAGTTGAACAAAGCATGCTCCCTTCGTTCCAAAACTGTCATGGGGTCCTGGGGAGACAGCTCAGCAGTCTAAGCGCCTGCCTGGCAAGTGAAGGGCCCAAATTTGATCCCTGATCCCTGTGGCACATGTCTTTAAACCCAGTGTGGGGAAGGATGAGACTGGAGGATCACGGTGAGCATGAACTGTGTAGTGAGACCCTGTATAAGCAACAACAGAAAAAAAAAAAAATTTAAGTGAAAACATTGCCATAGGGGAGGGAGTGTCCTAGCTAGCAGACACACCATGTGTAAATCATTGCAGGGCCGGCAGTGAGATGATGGTGTGCAACACAATTCCAAGATCTGAGAAGTTGTGCGATGCTCAACACACACCTCATTAGCAAATAATTGTGGTTACTGAAAAATGAAATAAAAATACTTCTCCTTCCATTTATGTATATTAGCTCTTTTAGAAGGCTACAAAGTTGTTAGAATGGAAATAATATTGAGTTACTTAGCCCTAATTTCCTAATCAACGGATCTTTTGGGGATGTCTGTTGACCCTAAGGATGCACTGGAGGTACAGTGAAGACAGTTTGGGGCTCTCGGTCCCAGGGCATTTGCACCTCGCTTCTTGGTATGTCCAACAAGTGTGTACACCTCCTTCACAGCTGGGCTCCTAAGTGGACACAATTATTCGAGTTTATATGATAGCAGATCTGTTGAAGACATCAAGCTCCGAAGGGCAAGGGTCACACAGCTCACCTGTCACACTCTGCTGCTTCTCTTTGTAAAGTCCCTGGTATGGAACTTCTCTATGGCTCTCTCAAGCACCGGCCAATAACCTCAGGACTTGAGAGTGCTCTGTGTATGCTCTTGTACTCGCACGGCATGGTCCTTGATTCCGTGGTAAGTCAGAAATGCCCTAATCTTAGTCATCACCCTTTGCTGAAACCTTATCCACTCTTGAACAAAAGATCTCATAAACAGCAGATAACTCTGGCAAATGAAACCCACTGAGCTATCCTTAACCCTGGATACCTCCATGAGAAATAGCATTTCAGAGCCCTTCATGAGAGAAATTTTGAAGAGCAAACTAATGAAGTTTCTCAGAGGCACGGGAAGATGAGAGTCTCCATTGGGAGTCCTTGAACAGGTTGATCCTGAGCTGCTGTGTCCAGATGCACTTGTTGGAGACACCCACAAGGACCTGAGGGGGCGGAGCTAAGAAAGGAGGGGCTGAGAGTCACATATTTGCAAACCAGTTGAGGCTCTGATGGCCCTTAGGTTTGTCCCAAATGGAGCAAAGAGTGGGATTCATACCATAGCAAGAGATGGTCTTTAGTAGCAGGCCAACCCTGGGGACAGACGTGACCTAGAGGGAGGCAGCTCTCAGTGCCACCGCATGCAGCTGTGAGCCACCCCAGCTAACAGTTCCAGGGGCTAATGAATGGGTACATTGGTCTTGACCAAAGCATCCAACTCGTGCACCCCTGTATATCTCAGGGCCATGCACAGGAAGGTGAGGACCCTCAACAGGACAGCAGGGGCCCCAGGGGAATCTGCTGGGAAAGGCAGAGTAGGAATTCAGTGGTCCTTGGGGCCAAATGGCTCCACTCCCAGCTCTTAGGACAGGGCCAGAGGGTCAAGTTGAGCCTTCAGATTCATTTTATATGGCTTACCAGCTGCCAACAGTTGCAAATTAGATTTCATATAGAAATCTGTACTTCTGGCTTCTGGGGGAAGCTCAAGATCTGGAACCATCAGGTTTATATTCTCCAGGGCCTGGAGTGGTTCCTTAAAGCCAGGCCTGTGCTCTCCTTTGACTACTGCACCACACTGTCTTGCTACTGGCTTTCCATGCTTGTCCCCACAGATGTATGCTCCACGCCTGGCCCTGATGGACACTGAGTCCCAGGGTTAGCAGGTCCCACATATTCACCAGGCATAATTTGGGGACAACCTGGGCAGGAAGCAGTAGTTCTTCTCCTGGCCAAAGAATTCTAGAGGCTTTGACGTAGGGAACCAGTGAACACCTTCGCACCTCCACCACTATCTTAAACTCACCTTCATGAGGTCAGAAAGATCGGCCTAAAATCTGCCCTAGCTCCACTCCAGAAGCTCATATTTCCTCTTCATGTTCCCACCAGCCAGTCACTCGGTTGCACTATTCTAGGGACAGGGAGCTCATTGCTCCCCGAAGATAACCCATGTGTCCCTTTCCTGGCCACTCTGCTGCAAAGGTCTTCTGGTGTGAAGTGATAACATTTTTACCTGTAGCTTCTGCCATCTTCAAGGCACCCAGGAGATGGAATAGACCATAAGGCCCAACTGTCACTTACAAATGCCTAGAGATATCCACTGTGTTCCTGTTGTTGGGCTGGGAAAATAATGTGAGTCAGGCACACGTGGCCGCTGTCACTAAAATATGTGACTGTCATCTTAAAGAGGGAGGATGGTCTCCAGCGAAATAAGAAGTCACAAGTATTAAGGACCTTGAAGGAGAAATCTAAGAAGTGTGTAGAACAAGGGGAAGAATAAATTGCCTAACCTAGAGGGAGGGTATCAAGGGGCTTCCTACAAAGAGTGACATAAGAGACCTTGAACTTGAGAAGGACTTGCACAAGTGAAGAGTAGAGCAGTCATGGGTGGCACACACAAAGGTCCCCAGGCAGAGGAGTAGTCCCTAGCTCAGCTTGAGCAGAGCGCTCTGTACAAGTCAAGGAGGATGTGCAGCTTGGTCAGGCAGCATGGAGCTGCAGGAGGATTGGGGACTTCATTGTCAAGACAGTGGAAGCCACTGACCAGGGAGTAATGTGACTAGATCTTTCCTTCCATCCTGATAATCAGCCTGACCAGTCTCATCTGGATATAAATACAGTTGCCCAGAAGTTTTCTCTGTCTCTCCAGAGAGATCCTGGCTCCAGCCAACCCCAACACATTCATAGAAGCCAGAGCCCTCTCTCCTAAAACCACCTCAGGGTCCTGAATGCCCCCCCCCCCACAAGTGTAAAAGTCCTTGGAGAAAAGACCAGAGCCTGGAAAGAAATGACATTTGGTCCTCTCCCTTGCTGCTTCCTGCCTGGGACAATATTGCAGGAAAGAGGGAGGGCTGCGAATAATCCCTCTGCTCAGTTGTGCAGAGGAAACGGCTAGAACCAGTCATCAGAGTTCAGAGGTCCAATCTGGGAAACTGCTCAGGGCTTCCAGGATCTGACAGACAGCAGTTCTGGAAGGGTCCCAGCAGTCCCGGAAACACTGGCGGCAGGTCTTGTCTGATGTCTGCTGCCACCGTGGGAGCTTCTCGCGAAAGCCTGGCTGCGGTCTCTGGTGCAGGTCTGCTCATACCAGCCTGCCCAGGCCCTGTGGGCAGCTTGTCACCCTGGAGGACACAGCATACCCATCTTCTTTGGACCAGTATGATGCAAAAACACCCTAAGCAATCTACTTACATCTAGCCATCACTGGACTGCCCTTCCTTTAGCTTAGTAGGATGATGGCTTTGAGTCATTCCTTCACCAAGAGCTCAGGCAAATGCATGGGTGAAGTCCTCAGAAGTGAATCAGGCAAGAAAAGGCATCCTAGAGACTGGCATTATTGTGTTTTGTGTGTCCTGTCCCCAGTACTTAAGAGACATTTTCCCACTTAATAATTGCAGCAATTCTTTGAGACTGAAAACATTGTCATCATTGTATGGAGGGGGAAACTGAGGCACAGAGAACTTCATGCTTGGCCTCCAGGAAGTAGAACATCAGAAACACACTTTGGGAAATAGAGGTGGGCTCTTCTTGCTCCTGAGTGGGACCCTAGTCCTTAGCTTCTTTGCCTTTGAAATGGATCAAAATTCTGTTCTTCCTTTCTCCTAGAACTGTAGAGAATGCCCTATGCAATATAATAACCATTGTTAAGAAACTCTTGTTCTGAAATTCTGTGTATCTTTTTTAATCATTGTTTTTTTAGAACATCAGTACCATGTTGCAGAACTCCAGGAACTGTGCTGACATCCACAATGGCTGTGTTCCATCTAGGTCACACCCTAGATGGAATGGGCCAGCTCCCGAGTCTGAAGGGAAGGCAGGAAGAGGGGTGGGGAGGGTAACCTGGGGTTGGATTCCTAGACAGTCCAAATATTGAGGGTATAGAGGGAATGCAGGCTGGAACAGAAACTTTTGACCAAGGCAGGTATAGCACTGGCTAAGCACCAACAGCATGGCTAAGATGCCTAAATACACCTGTGTCCCCCAAAGTGCAGCGGTACTGGAAGGGGCAAGAAGGAGCCTGGGCTTGGGGTCAGACAGACACGAGTTGGCATCTGAGCCCCTTCCATGGGTCAGGCTGTCTTTCCTGCCCGAGGCCTTGCCACCTTCCAGGAGCCTCTGAGTCCACTGGCACAGCAGGTATGGCCCCAGCACACAAGCCCCTGTCTCCTCTCCTATCTTCAAAGGGCTGGGTGTACAGCCCAAGACCAGGCAGGATGCCTGCTTCCCTTCACTAGCTCTCTGCATCTCTTCCTAATCACAAGCTCAGGGTCAAGAGCAGGGAGCCCACAGCAGACCCCTGTTAGCAACACACTTGTGAAAGTGCCACACAGGTGCACCCCACTTCCCCTGCTGGGACTATTAGGATCAGAGTAATGGCACAGGAATATAAGGCCAGGGGGAGCGGGGCAGCACAGCGGTCAGAGAAGCAGGGCTCCCCAGCAGGCTTTAAGCAGGCAGAGTCCCTGGAAAGGCATCTTAGGAAAGGAAATCAGTGAGCCGGGCCCTGATGTGGAGAGATGGAAGGAAAACTAGGCGAAGCCTGGTGACCACAGCCTGGACCTCGGCAGACAGTGCTGGAAGAGGGTTCCAGCCACTTCACGGGAGAACAGGCTCACAGGGGCAGGCAGCGGGGCCCAGATGAGGTTCACAGCCCCCCCTGCCCTGCACACAACACATGCCATGGTCAACTGGGGACCTGACCAGTCTCTTCTCAGTCCCAGACTTCCAAACAGTATTCCCTGAGTAGGAGCAAAGTCAGCTCATGTTTTCTCTCTGCACCTAGCAGTAACTCTAATAGTTAAGGAGAAAGAAAGGTGGAGAAAGGGAGAGAAAAGGAAAAGGACAAAGAATATTTGGGGCCTGCCCTCCATCCAGGCTCCCTTGTCTGCACCGATGTTCCACACTGTTTCCCCATCAAGCTTCCTTTTGCCTCTGAGATGGCCCTGCAGCCATTCAGGGACCTCCGTGGGGCACCACGATGTCCTGGAGCCCCTACCAGTCAAAGGACCACGGGCAATTAGGCATCAGCCTCCAGGCAGGACATTCCCTTTTGCTGCCCATGGCCATAACTGAGTGTCCTTGTCCTCTCTCTCCCTTTGCTGACAGGATGCTGCTGCTGAAAATCCAGGGGCCGCAGAGTCCTGAGTGTTGGCAGCCCCTCCCTGCTCTGAATCCGCACAAGAAAAACAATGGCTGGAATGGAGATCCTGAGGCCCTTCCAGTGCTGAGATTCTAAGTCACCACCTGCTGCAGCCAGATGTCATCACTGAAAACAGACCCAGGTTCGGCTTTGATCTTCCTGGCGGGGAGGATGGGCTCCCAGAGTGGGGCCAGCAGTGTGGCCAGCTGAGCTGGAGGACAGGTGGGTGGGAGGCTGTTCAAATGGAGCCTTCTAATGCCAGTGCCCCAGACGGGGGCCAGTATGTGGGCATGGGCAGTGACAGGATGGCAGACGGATAAGAGTTAAGAAGCTTGGGACGTGGCTCGGCCAGGGGCTCAGAGCAGATCAGCTGTGCCTCAGTGTCTGGACCCATTGCAGAGCTGTGCTTGGAGGAGATAGGGCAAAGTGTAGGGGTGGGAGGGCACATGCTGAGGGCTTCCTGGGCACACAGACAGGCAGACAGTAACACACACACACACACACACACACACACACACACACACACGAATGTGACAGAAGCCTTTCCAAAAAAGAAGGCAGAGCCAACATAGTCACCATTCTCAACCACAGCTCAGGCCTAGCCACCACCACCAGCATCGTTTGTCTGGTGTCAGATGATTAAAATATTTCCATCCCCAACATACCCCGCTCTGGCACACGGTCCTGGGTCCTAACACTTCTGTACCATCATGGGACCACAGGGTAAGTCCCAGACCAGGCAGAGGCAGCCACCCAGGTCTCCCCTGGTGTATGTCTGCTGTCCTTGCCGACCCATAGTCAGGGTCTGCTTGTACATCTTAGCCTGCTTGCTTCCCTGTAGGTCCCCTCCCATCTCAGCTGTCCTTTCCTTTGCTTCCGTCATGCCCCATCTTAGCTGCAGAAAGAATTCTCAGCCCCAGAAGAGAATGAGGGAGACCTGGACCACTGCCTATTGCCACCTGGAGCATGGGGTCCTGACACCAAGTTAGGAGTTCTCCAGGTGCTGCAGCTGGGCTGAAGAGACAGCAGGGGCCCCTCCCATGCCCAGACCCTGTCCCCTCACCACCCCATCCAGCATATCACCCGTAACGCTAGCATCATGACAAGAATCCCACACAGGTTGGCTTTAGAGGCAGTGCGGCGGCCCCTCCCCACGCCTGTTTTTGATGACCAGGAAAGTGTTTTAATTTCAGAAACAGTCAAGGTGGGGATAGGGAGTGGGGGTAGCTGGGAGGGCCATATGGAACCTGTTTGAGGCTCTGGGTCAGAGCCCAGTTACACCTCCATGTACTGGGGCGCCAGCCAGCTCTTGGCTTGGCTTGTTCAGCTCCACCAGAGGGGCAGGAACGTGGGAGAACAGACAGGCAGGCCACGTGGGGACAAGGGTGAGCTACGTGTGCACGAGCCACTGTCCTTTACATGGGGACTGGTTGGCTGGCTGCCAAGGACATTGATGGGGGTTGGCTCTAGTAAGCCCAGAAACTCAGCAATGTGTAGGAGTCACAGGGAACAGCCAAGTGGTATTGGGGCATCTTCACAGCTCTCACAAGAAAGTACACCACTCGTGGGCTTGCCTCGACATTCCCTCTGTGGAGCCACTGGTGGAGATAGTTCTGGAAACTCCCAAAAAGCACCATTTAGTTTCACTTTGGCTCTGCAGCCTACCCACACAGTCAACTGTCTGTCTCTCTGTTAGTCTGTCACAAACCCAGTCCCACTCCCAGATGTCAGACCTATGCAGTGCCAGGTGGGTCAGGTTGACGTTATGATGGATCTGACTAAATACTTGACTATGCTGCTTGGACTTTCACCTCACTGCACTAAACTTTAGGCTAATCTGGGTTTTGGATTGACCTCGCTGGGTTTTGGGCCAACCTCACCAAATTTCCAACCAACCACCTCAGTCCATGGGAAGCCTGAACTTCTGTCTAGACTCCCAGGACTCTGAGATGAGCTGACGGAGTTCTGATGGATTTTGCAGAAGTTTTCACAAAATTTGACTGAAAGTAATGTGGCCTGACTTTTTTGGTTTTTTTAACCCACCTGACTGGATTTTTGACTGGTTAGACAGAAAAATTCTAATTGACTTTACTGAATATTATTTTAAAAGTTAAATATCTTGTGTATTTGACTCAGTTCTCTGGATTCTTTTACCCTGAATTGGCCAGAGGAGGAGAAATAACAGGAAGTCATGGGAGAGGCTTAGTAGGCAACTCCAGGCACAGGGCTCAGTCTTGCCCCCCTCCAGTCTCACCTAGAGCCATCCCCAGCCTCAAGGGATGGGGCAAGGGGTGGCGAGGGCGGGGTTTCCTCCACTCCAGGGACTTCCAGCATTCTTGTACCTTTGTCTCCATTGCCGCCTCCACCAGCCTCTCACTGGCTTGTATTCCTTGTATTCAGCATGGCCCTAGTCTTGGATCTGGACATTTGTGGAAATCATGTTTTCAAGTCAGTTTTCGTTGAGTCAGTTTCTAGCCAGAGTTAGAAATCCTGGCTCTATAGTATGTGCGGCTCTCTGCCCACATATCTTCTTCCTTCTGTATACACTTACTGAGCCTTTAGACATCACTTGGGAGCTACAGACACAGAAAAAGAAACCCTGCCCTCTACCCCTCACATAGGCTGAGAAATGCAAACTGTCAAGGGGCAGTTGATAGTTGATAGTTGTCCAACTGGACAGGGCAAGAAAAAGCCAGGACAGATTTCTTATGGAAGGTGCCACCTGCTCACCCTTCAATACCCAGTTCAAGCATCCTAGATTCCCGTGTCTCTTGGTCCTGAGCTCATTTGGCTTTGCATGCAGAAGCAGCAGCACCAACCCCCACTCTGTGCGTTTCTCCATCCCATTCCAGATTTGCTTCCTTTTGCTCTCTCCTGTCTCCATGTGAACAAGAGTGTCCCAGGGGTCCCTGGTATGTGGTAGTTAAAAGACTGATTGGGGAGCAGCACTGACAGACAGCTCCATCGGTGGTCCTATCATGCAGAGAAGGTGACAAGGGGCCCTGGTGTCCTGCCTATTGACTACTCCAGACAGAGACCTAAAAGTAGTTTGGGGAAACTATCAATGGATGGGGCTATGCCAGCCTCCAAGAGAAAGGTCACTTGCACGGTTCTCTAGTCCAGCTGTGCACCTCTCTGAGGTCCAAAGAATCTTGGAGAGGTCCCTCAGCTGTAGGCATCCAACATGCTACTCCAGAGGTGTTGTCCTTGCTTCTCCCTGGGTCTTTTTCAAGTCCCACATACTTTCTGCACATTGTCCATTCCAAGGACACTTATTGAGCTTTTGCTTTGGGCCTTGGAAGCAATGACCGAGCAGGCATAGTGCCAGGCTCTTCACACATGTCACTCTTTGACCCAACAATGACCCCAGAGTTTGCCTATTTCTCCAGCACACACGGCATTAAGAAGTAGAGCCAAGATTTGAATTCACCTCTTGAATTCATATCCCAATCTCCAATCCTCTTGACACCTTCCCCCAATAATTCTGGAATGTTGGGACAGAGGTTACTGTCCCCTAGTGAGGAAGAGGAAAGTTTTACAGAGGTCTCCAAGAGGCCAGCAGGGATGCCACACCAGGCCCCAGCTCCCACACTGCTGAGAATGCCTGCCCTCATGCAGCACACAGATGGGCCACTGCCTACCCCAGACTCTCGTGCCCAGAACTTCGTCTGCTGTGTGAAGCCCAAGTTCTTTTTAGAAATGCTCTGGCTTCATCCCAGCCCACCTGGCCAAGGCCTTTGGGATCCAGGACAAGGTCAACATTTGCCCAAATGTCAACATGCCAAATCTATCTTCTGTTTGCAGACTGGGCAATATCAACCGGGCCTTTTTCTCTTCCATCTCTTCCCCCTAATTGTGGACCCTTTCCCTAAAATGTTCAAATCTCTTGTTCAAGGCCAAGGGCTCTCCTGCTATTCTGAGACCAACTTGATGTAAACTGCTGCTCAAAGCAAGATGCAAAGTTCCAACATAAAGTTAAGTTTCCAGACTCTAGATTGTCCTCCTTAAAGTGTCAGAAGCTCAGGCAAGTCCTGAGGACCCCCCAATGTTGTGGGGAGCCTTGTCCCCTGGGGGTCCCATCCTCCAGGCTGATCTCATGAAGATCCCTTTCTTTCAGGGATTAACACTTTAACAGCTTTAATTGTTCAGAAACAAGACAGACCATAGAACAAAGTTCTTTGGAATGAGAACTCTGAAGCTTATGTCTCGGTCTGGCCACTCATTTGTGCAGTTCTAGTCCTCAGTTTACCCACTGTTTTCATGAGAGGCCTGGGATGTGTTTCTAAATAGGATTCCAGCTTCAGAAATTGTCGCATTTTCTGACAAGACCAATTTGGGGAAATCCTTCTCATGAGGAAGTTTCATCTTCAAGACACAGTTCCATCATTCCATCTCCAGTGGCACATGGACTCGATTACCTAGGCACTACATAGAATAGCAAGATGAAGACCAGCAGTGCAACATTTATGGAGTGCTGACTGTGAGCCTCCCCCTTCCTGGTGTTCTGAATGTTATAATCCTCACAGCCCTACCAGGCAGGTGTTAATGTTATCCGCCCTGCATTTCACAAATAAACAACCCGAGGCTCAGAGAGGCAACGTAACGAAGCACTCTGTCATGTTCATACAACTGAAAAGCAGCAGAAGTAGGCTTGGAGATGTGGAAGGCCGTTCCAACATGCACGTGTTTAATGATCTTCCACTTTGTCCACTGCAAAGCCAAAGAGGCATCTTCAGAATTCCAGCCCGGAAAGGAAGCTCCAGTTTGTACATCTGTGGTTCTAATGCAAGCTGAGGAAGTGATCAGAGATAAGAGAGAAACACAATATCCCTGGGAGCTCAGAAGAGAGGCAAGAGCCTTTGGCTTGAAGGCAAAGGGAGGCTTCCTGAGGAGGGGATGTTTCCACTGGGCCTTGAAGGACAGGTAAGCTTCATTCCAGCCCACCAGGCCAAGGTCTTTGGGATCCAGGACAAGATCAACACCTGTAGCTATGGAGACAGAGGAGAGGTTGCATTTGGGGGGGACAGGTATCCTGTCAAAGGACAGCCCCAAGGAGAGGATTGGAGAGGAGAACACTTGAGGGGAGTCCAAAGGGGCTGTGAGTGCCTCCTTTGCACCTCCTGAAGAAGATGGCAGCCAAGGCACCAGGGCATGGATGAGACACAGCCGGGTGCTTTGGGAATTCTGTGTGTAGCCAGAAGAGGCAGCGTGTGCTCTTAGGGGACTTGGAGGAAACAGCTTGACCTGAGTTCAACAGACAGACAAATAAATCTATGAAAGTAGAGGTGGGGCCAACAAGGATGCAAAGACTTCAGAGGCCTTCAGCAATGGGCAGGGGCAGGAAACCCCACTGGACCTGGTGAGAGCAGGAAGCACTACAGCAAGTGCTTCAGACCTTTGAGGAGGCTGCCACCTGGGGAAACACAAGAGGGAGAATCAGTGCCTAGGCCTCCTGGGGGCTGGTGATCCATTGGCAGGCACAGAGCTGGGTGCTGGCCACAGGAGTCTACAGGGTCAGGGTATGGGGACAAAGAGCAAGGCAGAGAAGGATGGAGAGAGGACAAGAGTGGAAGAGGCAAACAGAAGATTTACCACCCAGCCCAGAGGAGAGTGGCCATGACAATTGGGCAGAGAGACTGTGAGAGATTGAACAGGGCAGGTGGAAAGGAAAAGAAGGTACTGGGGATGAGTAGGGGGAGCAAAAGGAAATGAGACACAGCGTCGGACAAGCAGAGATCTGTGAGGGCAGAGAGCTTGGGACCTGCTCAGTGCCAGGGCTGTGGGTAGCGGACCTTCAAAGTTAATGTAAAAATAAACTACAGCAAAGATCTGCTCCGGCGTGTTTTTAATCTGAAAGGCTTGAAATATCCCCCAACGTAATGAGTGACAAGCTGGACAGGTGGAGAAATGATGGGAATCAAAATGGAGCCAGGGTGTCAAGCCCTGACCACAACAACAAACAATAGAGCCGGGAAGCTGTGACAGGGAGATGGTGCACGTGTGTGCCTGATAACAGGAATTCTCACCAGAGACCTTACCAGAATCTTGTGCAGGGCTCACAACAACCTGACAGAACTTGTGCAACGATACCTGCTCCCCGTGTGTCCAACCCTGGCTTCACGTCACACTCGCCACCCTAGGTTTCGATCCTTGTAGCTGAAGATAGTCAATTCAAACAATTTACGTACTCTTCCTACTTTGGCTTTAAAGTCTCTCCCTGGCCTCAACCTCTTTGAACAGGCACGTAATTCACTGTGTATGTATATTCCTGTGTGATTCTCAGATACAACTATTAATCTTTGGAGAATCTTCCTCCATTTGTTACTGGTGTTCCACAGGGTTGTTGCACAAGGGCCAGGGCTGCAACAGCATCTCTTCATTGCAGCCACCACGCAGCTGACCTGGACTCCTTGGGTGGATCTTCCTCAGCCTGCCAAAAGATGAACTGAGGCCCCGAAACTCCGGCACTCTGGGGAGGATCACAGAGCCACATGAGAAGCTGCCACAGTCCCACTATTCTAACCCCTCCACAGCTGGGCTGATACAAAAGACAACAGTCCTGCCCAGTGCACCTGGGAAGACCAGGACTCATGCTGCCACCCTCCCTGTACTTGGGACAGGCCTGGGTCCTTCCACCTAGGCCCTTCACAGACAAAGCCCTTAGATAAATGCATCCTGCCTGAGACAAGCCACAGGAACCAATCAAAGATGGTGCCTGCCCAGGCACTCCCCGAATGGACCTCCAATTCTGTGTCTCCACAGCCTGGTCTCCATTCAACAGGTTTCTGGAGAAGTCAGTTGAAATGACGAATTGTGAAATAAGTGGTACAACTCAAAGCAGTTTCATTATCCTGTCGCAGATTTTTGGCAATTCCTCAAGTCTGGCTTGTTTTATGTCTAATTACATATCGCTGTACATATCCCCCATATGTTATGTTTCACATAATAAATACATGGAAAATCTTTTTTTTCCCATCAGATGCTGCCCAGAAATGAACAGATTTTTCATGTGTGCTTATGCAATAAAGAAACATTTGTTTCAGAGATGGTGACAATTCATAACCCGGGCTTTATGGGCCCTGTCACTCTGATTCAGAGGCCTTGATGAAGCCTTTTCACATTTTGTTTTTGCCTGGAAGCAAAGGGCCTCATCAGAAACAATATCCCTGGGTGGCTAGAAATGCAGCCAGTGTCCATCCTGGGAGTCAAAAGGGCATCAGGAAATGAAGGGTGACATACTAGAATTCTGAGCATGAGTTTGGCAGGAAAGAGCAGGATGGTTCTGTGATCCTGAAACCACCACAAGCATGGAACCACTTGAGGAAGTATCCATCAGACACACATGGTGAATCCACTATCATGGTCATGCTTGCCAGATGCCAGGCAATCTGAAAGGCTTGGGCATACCGAGCTCCAGCACGGTTCCTTCTCACAATCTAGGGGTCACCACGATACCCAGAAAGCCAGAGCCCTAATAAAGCTTTACAAGACAGAGAAGTAAGGTATACCATGGTTAAGGCCAGGGTAGGGGCCACAGCCTGAGCCATCTTTTAACAGCTGGCCCAACTTATGACAAGAATGTGCACTGGGGACAACGGGGGTTTAGCCTGAATTAATATCCCAAACTGAAGGCCATTTCAACCCAGTGACTCTAAGTTTCATGAAGGCAAGGACCTTGTCTGCTAATTAGAACACAAACTGGCATGGTACTGATGCTGAAAAGTCGTGTGAATGAGGAAGTAGCAGCTACGTGATGGTGGTCATTGAACCATGTCCCAGCTGGTACCTTCTGTTTGTGCGTGTGTGTGTGCATGCGTACACACACACACACACACACACACACACACACACACACACACTACTCCTCTTCCCATTGCTCTTTACCTAGGAAATTATGGCTCCCTGCCTCCAGTTGTCCTTG
Source organism: Capromys pilorides (assembly GCA_004027915.1). Taxonomy (NCBI): domain Eukaryota; kingdom Metazoa; phylum Chordata; class Mammalia; order Rodentia; family Capromyidae; genus Capromys; species Capromys pilorides. The sequence continues at coordinate 16,794 of PVKN010008405.1, forward strand.
GCTTTGATCAATCATGAGCCAAGCCGGAAGGTGAGAAGAAAGAGGGAAGTACCCAGCTTCCTCCCTACAGAATCTCTTCTCCTGGGTCCCCCTACAGAAGTTCCTCTCAGGGCAGTCTCTAACACATTCATGATCACTCCTGGGTGCTGGCAGTCTCTCTGGGATGGTGAGTTTGTGCACCAACCTGAACTACCCAAGAGCTGCCCAGATGTTTCCAGAGGAGACCAGCACTGAAGTTGATGGATTCAGGAAAGGAGATAGATTGCCCTCTCCTGGGTGGCTGGGCACCATGTCACCTACTGAGTGCAAATAGAACAAAAGGTAACAGAAGAGGGAATTTTCCCTGCTTGCCCGTCTCAGCTGGGACAGTGAATTCTTGTCATTGGGATCTACATCATCTTGTACATGATTGTCTCATTTGGACTCAAGACTGAATACATAACCAGCATATACACTGCAGGATATGGGATTTCCCCGCTTCGAGCGAGCAAATTCCTTTGAACAAGTTGTTTCCTATGTATAGATCCTGCTGGCTCTGTTTGTAGGGTGAATCCCAATACACTCTGCCTCTGGAAAGCCAGGCTACTGACAGCAACCTTTGTTCTGACAGAGTTCAAAGTTTTGCATCTTCACTCTGACCAGATCCATAAATGTCTCTCTGCAAGTTCAACCACCTTGAATCATCCTACTGGTGACATACGCTTCCTTTGGAACTCTGACCTATATTGTCTAACTTCTAACTTCCCTATAGAAAAGTATCCTATTCATCTCAGTCCTGGGAGCTTGCAAGGAGATGTGGAGCCTGGTGGGCACCTCACTGAGCATAACCTCCCTGATCCAAGCTTTTTCCTACCGCACAAATACAGCCATGTGTAGTGTAACAACACTTCACTCAATAGTGTTGGATGGTCCTGCCATAAGATTACAATAGAGCTCAAAAATACAGTTAAATGACATAAGGCCATCATAGTGTCACAAAGCAATGTATTGCTCACAAATCTGTGGTGATTCTGGTGTAAGCAGACCTACAATAAACAACTATATTACTGGTTTATGTGTTTATTGTACTACACTATGTACTTCCACTTATTTAAAAATGTTTCAAAATAGTATACACTTCATACATCTCATATTTAATCTTTTTGTCTGTCTCTGTCTCTCTCTGTCACCCCATCTCTTTTTCTCAGGCTGGGATTGAACCTAGGGCCTCACATACACTAACCACATAATCTATTACTAAAGCTACACCCGCAGCTGAGCTATGCCCTATGTCTACTGCATCTTGATTGATCAAGAGACCATGCTGAGAGATCAACCTATACCACCAGGATCGTGTAACTATACTCTATGACGTTCACACAGTGATAAAATTATATTGCAGCATCTTTTCAGAACATTTACCTCACTGTTAAGTGACACATGACTACCCTATCCAAAATGGCCCAATGCCAACTTGGAAGCTTTTCTCCTTGCTTTTGTCCCACTGGTAGCCTTAGCGGGTGACTACCCCCTACACAAGTGGCAGCAGAAATTAGAAAACATAAAATACTGGGACTGAAAGGAAGCTAGAGAGCACCTAGACCAAACTGTCCTCACTGTTACCCCTTCCTTCTGTCCCCAACCATTCCATCCTTCTGTAAAGGTGAGCAGAAACACCAAGGTGACACCCATGCCTGGAGGCGGATTTGTTTACGTCGGTGGGCACTGATCAGGATCATTCCCAGAACATTAGGCCCCAATCTCCAATGGTCTAGGGCGTATATGGGGTAAACAAGCAGGAAGTCCAGAGGCAGAATGGCTTGTCAGTTGGGGATTGGTTTATGCAGTGTGCATCATAGTGGCCAACTGTCTCTAAGGGACAGAAGCAACAGGAACTGGAACAGGGACTGTTACCTGGGCAACTAGCAAACTGAAGCCTTTTGGTAGTGGTGGTGGTGGGGATGCTCTGCTCCATTTCCATTGCCATTACAGCTACCACTGCCTTGCCCAAGAGCAATGCTACGATTGCATCTCCTTCACACTCATCAGCATCACGTCCACCTCCACAGCTATATTTATACAACCATACTTACATACAACACCCTACAACACATGCCCAACACACCAACATCCCACCCTACACCACCCCCACCACTATCATTACCACATGAAGTAAATCACTGTCATCTCCACCGTCACCACCTCCACATCAAGCACCACCACTGTGCAGGACAACACAATGCCCAGAAAGGTACAGAATTCACAAAAAGTCAGATGCTCATTGGCTTCATAACGCTCGGGTAAGGTCTTCTAACTGTTAGTCAAAGAGGATATCTGAAGGCTGGCAGGATAGCTCACTGGACTAAGTGCTTGCTTAGGCAAGCACAGGCACTGAGGCTCAATTCCTGGTACCATACGCTGTGCCAGCCCTGCCCCCAAGAGCTCTGAGCCAGCCACTGAGTCCAGGCATGGTGGTGTGTGCTTGTAATGGAAGTGCTGGGGAGGCTGGAAACAGGAGGATCACTGTGAGTCCAAGCTGCATAGTGAGGCCCTTTACGAAACACATTTTAAAAAAAAGAGGCTATCTGCAATGAACAGTGAGTTCAGCCACAACTGAAAATTTAAAAGGAAATAAAGTTTATATGAAGAGCATACCATGCTACCAGAAGACTATTTGACTCACACTGATTTTTTTTCTCAATGATTAACGATCAATCCGTTTTTAACAAAAATAAGACAAAATGAGAACAGAGCCCTATATTTTGATTCCATGTTACCCAAGTCTTGTTGAAATTTTGAAGTATAGCATCAAGCTTGGGACTCCCTCCTGTTTATGCTCCAACTTCCACATTTTTAAGAAGTTCAGGTTTTTTTTTATCAAGAGTCATGAGTTGGGCTGGCGAGATGGCTCAGCGGTCTGAAGCGCCTGCTTAGGAAACTGCAGGGACCGCGGTTCGATCCCTGGCACCACATGCTGTGCCAGCCCCATCCCTAGGGCAGGCTGAGCCAACCATACATAAATAAGTAAATAAATAAAAAGAAAACACAAACACTGGCACCTGATACCCCCAAACACACTTTAAAAATAAATAAATAAAAATTAAAAAAAAAAAAAAAAGAGTCATGGCTTGTGCAGTTAATAGAATCTCCTTTCTGGGTCAAGGGCTGGCCAGATAGCTCAGTGAACTAAAGCACCTGCTTAGGCAGACCCCACTGAGACTGTGATTGAGACTGGGCATGGTGGCACACACCTGTAATCCCAGCACTTGAGAGGCTGGAAACAGGAGAATCACTACGAGTTCAATTTACGTAGTGCGACCTTGTAGACCCTGTACCAAATACATAAAAAAGGGATATTATTCCCTCTTGAGTCAGAGTGCAAGCTATAAAATTCACACACAAACTCTCATCAAGAATGACTGTGATAAAAAAAAAAAAAAAGAATGACCGTGGTCCAGTCCCCAGGAGTGACTTGTGCCAGGTTCATGGATGATGATCGGTCATCAACCCTTAGCAGTAATGCTGCTGACTTGTATTTTTCCAAGAACTTCATTTGGTTCTTAAAATAAACTCCAAAGGACAGCATCACTGCCATCACTTTGCAGCCCAGGCTGTTGAGATGAGATGTTGAGCATCTATGTGACTAAGTGGCAAAGACAAACTTAGGACAAGCCAACAATAGCAGTAGTGACGATGGTGGCTGGTGCATCTGCTGTGCTGACCTGCTTCCGTGCCTCCCTGCATTCAAGGAGGGCTGGGAGTCGCTCTGGTTCCTCGGCCCATGTAACAATCCATGATTGTGTGCCATGCATTCTGCCAAATCAGGCTCAGGCTGGCATCTGTGGGTCCTATGAGAAGAAGTCACAAAAAGCTCCTGTGGGGTCCTACGGGCTGTCTACCTCCTGGGAAGGGAGAGACAGAGGTGCTGGTGGAGGGGGAGAGAGGAACAGTTCACATTCAGATCTCAAGGACCTTAAGGAGTGCTGGGGGCTAAGTGGCACTTTCCAGGGTTCAGCTGTCCTCTGAGTGAGCACCACAGAAAAGGTGACAGGAAGCCTAGGCTACCGTAGCATCCCAACCCCACTCTACCACAGACCCAACAGCCACAGCCTGCCACACCCCAGGCATCACACTGCTCCCTTTGCATGGACTTGGAGCAGGACCACGGATCTCAATCCACACACTCCAGTGGGTAAGAAACGGGACTTCCTCCACCCCCTATGACTCAGCTTCGTCTACATTTTGAAGAGCTGTGTGTGGTGCATCTTAGTCTCAGACAGCTCAAGCTTCACATCTTTCCCCCAGAGTATGCCTGGGTATCCATGGGCATAGAGCGAGACCTCCATATCTTAAGTCCATCTGGCCACCAGGGAAATGTCCTAGGACCCAGTCTAGGAGGACATGAGAAAGTCTCCCCTGCTTCTCCTGCCACTGCTGCCACAGCCTTATGAGGCAGAAAGACCACAATGTGGATGGTCAAGGCTTGTGGCCTTTCCCCTTCCTGGGGCCCTGCTGCCTCCTGAGAAGAGGAGGCATGAGAACCCTGCACCCAGATCCAGCCCCCGACTGAGGAGCCTCACAGAACCCCATGTCCTCCTCTGCCAGGGAGGACTTCTCTATCAGTGAGGGTGGGACTGTTTTTACTCCCCAGGACGTTTTCCTGTGTCTTCTGCCCTTACAGCTTTCCGTAATGCCAAAACTGTTTGCCACAGCAGTCAAGCGGAGCCCTCTTCTGCTGCCCAGTGTTTTATACCCCTGCGTCCTCTCCCTGGGCAGGGAGCACCAAAGAGTCCACAGAGAGTGGGGAAGGATGGAAGCACACAGAGGAAACAGCGCCGGGTGAGTTTTCAAAATGTAGTAGCAGAAGGCGTCTCTTTGAACTGCACCACAGCGCAGTGACATAGATGCTTCTATTTTCCCATGCTGTACTTCTGCCCTGCCTCCTTTAGTCTTCAAGGGGCAGTGTGTAGGCCCTGCTTGGCAGCAGGAGGGGACCCATGTGGCCTCTAGTCTCCCCAGTGCCTGCTGACCCATCAGCCCCAGGGGTACCCCTGACACAGGCCCTCTGAGGCCCTAGGTCACACCCAATTCAGCATGTGGCCCAGAGGCACCAAATGCCATTTTTCTTAAGGAGCAGATGGAGCTGACAGGTACTTCCTGCCTGGTTCATGGCCAGTAGTCAATAAAGCAAATATTGGCTACCATTATTTGTGGTGGCCTCCGAGCCCCACAGCAGCTTAGTGAGGAAACCATGTTCCTGCTTTGGCAGAGGCTCATGAGTTCTCAGGCCAGAGGGCAGTGCTGATATCCTGCCCCCACCAATGCGCAGAGTGGGGCCTTGGGTCCCCTGTGATGATCAAGGCCGCACAGCTGCTCCCAGATGCCTGGAAGATGGACTCTATGGCCACCACCAGGGGCATTGCTTCTGCAGTGCTTTCCTCTAGTGCTGCCAAGTAAGAATAGAGCCTCAGAAATAGGTCAGAGGAGGAGAAGGCCCTATCAACCTCACAGGACCTTCTGCCTTGACCACCCAGCCAACCTGCAGAGTCCCAGTGTTTTTGTAAACTGGCCTGAGGCCCAGCCCCCACCTCACCCAGCCACCTGTGCCTGCAGGAAACCCAGGTGGCTCAGGCCTGGCAGAAGGTGAGCAGCAAGGAGGAGGAGTCCCCACCTGGACCCTCTCGTGCCCCAGAAGGCCTCCTGGTAAGCTGCCCACACGCCCTGGGCTTTGCTGCTCTGAAACTTGTGTCTAAAATCATCTCTGGCTGGGCCCTGGGTCTTTGCACATACACATACACACACACACACACACACGCACACACACACACACTCGACATGGCTGTATTTAAAACTTTTTGTCCCATAGGCAACTGGTGGGGAACTTTCACCCTCAGTGACCTAGAAGCACTGACTTGGCCAAAGCACAATCAGAGGGTGGGCAGGCCTTTGCCTCTCCCAGGGGCCTGCTCCAGGAAGCCAGCAGGCTCTGAGGCCCTGTCCACCTGCTCTCCATCCTTCTTGTATGTCCCCAGCCCTGTAGAGACCCCACCTGTAGGGGAAGCCAACTAAGGAGTCAGCAGATTCTACTGCATCCTTGTCTACCCATGGTGTCTGAGGCTGGATGAGGATCCACAGCTGGGTCCCCATGTGCCCACCTTCTCACTGCAGTCAGGGCCATTGGAATGTCCCCCACCCAGCCACATACCTGGGAAGCCTTCTTGTAGGCTAGATCATGCCACCCTGCCACCCACCCCTGGACACACAGAGGGGTTGCCCATTCAGGACAGCAGGGAAGGTATCTCCTCTGGGTGACCACCACCACCTCCAGCCCACACCTTAGATGGACAGACAGACACAATGGTCAGGAGGTCAAGAACCATCCAGTGTGGCCCAGCTCATCTCAGCCCTCAAGAGAAGCCCAGACAGGCAGATGTCGGAGTTGTCCCATGAACACAGAGGGGGGCCTGCAGCTCCTGACATGAACCTCAGCCTGAGTAGACTGAGATGCTCCACTGACAACAGGCCAGGCTTGCAGTAGGGAGCAGGTCCCTCCCCGCAAATGTCCCTCCATGCAGGTTCAGGGGACGGGCTCCAGCTAGAGGAAGAAAACCAACGGACTGCAGTCACCCTGGAAGGGTCTCAGCCAGTGTCGGGGTCGAGGGTGCTGCTGGGTGCACTGTTCCTGGAGGAGCACCTCTCACTTGGACTGGCCTCCTTTCCTTCCAGTCAGCTCTCACAGTCTTCCGGAGGCCTCCAGCTGGCCGGCAGACCACATTTGTGGCAGTGCTTGGAGGATCCCCCTAGTGCCCAGGGTCCATTTCTCTGGAACTTCCCACGTCACCCACCACGAGACACCTGTGGTCCAGGAGCTTGAGGGCCTCTACCTTCTGTGGGTCCCACTGGGCTCCCAAATCCCCACCCTCAGCCAGGAGGGGCAGGTGGCAGTGCTGGCTGAGTGGCTGCCACACCCTGATGGCATCCCAGGTACAACACAACTCCATTCGATCCCTGATGAGACCGAGGTGCCACCATTCCTTCTCCCTGACCAGCACTCAGCTGCCTGGCCAAATGCCCAGCTCCTACCTCCCTCACAATATGTTGCATCCTGGGTAGATTCATCCTATTTAGGCCTGAAACCCTACAAAGACCCATCATCTAGGCAGGCAGAGTGCAGACCCTGCCCTGGCAAGGGGAACAGGATCTGGAGTTTGTCTTCTCTCACAGATCTGTCTTCTCTGGGGCTGTGTAAGGGGTCTCACACACCACTTCAGGGATTAGAACAGCTGCAGCCAAGAGGATTCAATGGTGCATGGCCACTGCACCATCTCAGGACCAACAGGGGAGAGCTCAGGAGTCCAGGTGGTGTGAGAAGGCCATGTGGAATCAGGGACTCAGGCCCCAAGGCTCAGGTGTGGTGCTGGATTAGGACCAGTCAATGGACTCTGTGAACTACAGTGGAGTAGAAGCCACTGAGATGCCTGCTGGGCTCCCTGCTCCCCATCTGAGACCGGTCCAAGCCTGCAACAGTGGCCGAGCCTCGGTGGTGGAGCCAGCAGGTTTGCTCTGCAGTCTTGGAGGAGTTCCTCAGCCTCTCTGGACCTTAGAGCCATCATTCAGAGAAACTTACCCTCTGCTACTGCTGACAGGGTTGTATAAAATGTGCATGAAGTTCCTGGCACAGGACAGGGCTCAGGAATCAAGAGCGACCGTCCTTGCTTCACAGCCCTGCCTGGAGGATTCAGCAAAGTGAGACAATGGTGTGCGGCAGCTGGGTGAAGTACAGCCTCTGGGAGGCAGCGATTGCCACTCACCAGACTGTCCTCCTCTTCGTGGGCCTGCTCTTTTTCTTCTCTCTTCCTCCTTTTCTTTCCAGTTTAACCTGTCTTTCTCTTTCCGGTTTAACCTCTTCTTGGTCTCTTTCTCTAGTTTCTTCTCTTTCCGCCCATCTCCATAGCCATCAGAGTCAATATGCAGCACATTTCATCTTCTCTCACTCCAGAAGCTACAATGGCTCCCCAATGCCTTGTGTGCCCAAACTCTACAGTAGCCCCAGCCCGAGCCAAAGCTTTCTTCCTTGGCCTCCCCTGTGACCTTCTTCCCGTATTCATGTGGACCACGCACCATCTCCCTGGCCTCCATTGTTATGGTGGTCAACAGCTCTCCCTCAACAATGGTCCTACTCAGCTTTCAAGACCCACTTGAGTTTAATTTCTAAGCCAACAGAGAAGGCTTTTAACCAGCTGTCCAAAAGGTCCTCTTCTTGGGAGAATCATCTTCAAATTGTCACCAAAGTTCTCTAGCTGGGTGATCTTAGAAAACTTACCAATTTCCTCCGAGCCTTGTTCCTAGGCTGACTGTGAAGAGTAAGTGAGATGAGGAGGTTTGGAACACTTTTGGCACAGAGCCTGGAGCAGAGAAAATGGAACAGAAGAGGCAGCTGTT
>PVKN010008406.1:0-25219 GCA_004027915.1 Capromys pilorides
CCTTAAAGAACAGTGCCTTTCAAACAGCCATCCTGCATGTCACTTTCTGTTCCCGCTTCCTACAGTCTTCTCTGTTATAAACCAAACTGCTCTGCCCTGCTCCTGGGAAGACTGGGACGAGGTGTTCCCCAATTCTAGACTGGCAAATAAAAGCCAATGAAGATCTTTGAACTAAATTTGTTGTTAGTTTGTCTTAGACAGGCCGAAAGCAGAACATGCCGAGTGACAACTCCCCGGATCCCAGCTCGACTGATGTGGTTCTACTAGGGCTGGAGGTAAGGCCAAGCCACAGGGGACAGGAAGACACAGGCAGGGTGCTAGACCTCATCTCAGTGATAATGGGAAGCCCGAGTGACTCTAACATGTTTGTGCCTCAGCCTGGCTGGTGGTTGCACTGAGAGTTCAGGTTAAAAGCTTCGAGACTGAAGGAGGCCAGCAGTTACTACTGAGTGCAGTGTCCAGATGAGAGAGCTAAGCAAGGTGGCTCGCTGAGGCACAGAGGGGACACTCGAGACAACCAGACCAGGGTGCAGAGGGGCAAGAGCAGCTTACAAGGACCCTGAGCACACATAGGTAACAGTTATCAGAAGCAAAGGTAGGAACAGAGTAGGAAGAGCAGGTTTGGAGGTTAAGGGGCCACATTCAGTCATTCACAGGACTAGCTGGAGGGACCTGTGACCCTCTTAGATACATCTGCTTTTTAGACATGGTGACCTAGAGTTCAGGACAGAGGGCTGGACTCAAAAAGGATTTGAGAGTCCCTAGTGTCCATAAGACAGTAGAAACAGCAGGTATGGGTGACCTTATTCATGTTTGTTTTCAATAAAATAAGGTACATTTTGCTTTATAGTAAAATTCCCATAAGAATCACCATACTAGCTGGATATGCTGGTATGCTTATAAGCCCACCACTCTGGGAGACTGAAGTAGGAGGATCAAAAGTTTGAGCTCAGCCTGGGCAAAGTTAACTTAGGAAGAATTTGTGTCAAAAAAGCGGGGAGATCCACAAGCCTGATCGGGCCTGCTATTAAGGCAGCCTGAGCCAGCCAAAAACAAAAAGTCCGCAATATACTAAGCACTTGCTTAGGTAAGAGCAGGGACCAGGGTTCAATTCCTGGCACTGCATGCCTTGCATGCCTTGCTGGTCCTACCCCCAGGCTCACTGAGCCAGCGATGGAGTCTGGGCGTGGTGGCGCATGCTTGTAATCCCAGCACTAGGGAGGCAGAAATCAAGAGGATCACTACAAGTCTGAGCTGTGTAGTGAGACCCTGCACAAAAATAAATAAATCAATTTAAATAAATAAATAAAGGGCTGGCCAGTAGCTCAGCAGATTAAAGAGCCTGCAAGCAGGCACAGGGGCCAGAGGTTCTATCCTCCAGCCTGCCAAGCTGGCGCCACCCCTGGGGCACACTGAGATGGCACTGAGGCTAGGTGCGATGGTATACACCTATAATCCCAGCTCTTGGGAGGCTGTAAGCAGGCAGATCTGATCTAGTAGCGAGACCCTGAACACCCTGTAAACACTTCCCTAAAAAATAAACAAATAAGTAAATACATACATACATACATACATAAATAAATAAATAAATAAATAAATGGGGGTGGGGGTGGTTGGCTAGAACTATAACTCATTGAAGGCCAGGGTCAGTCTCTAGTACTGAAAAAAAGTCACTATACAGTCTTTTAAAGCATGTGATTCAGGGGCATTTAATATATGTAGTGTTTTACAATTATGACACTGTCTAATTCTCAAAATTTTCACCACTCCCACAGGTCCCAAAGAACCTCCTCAACCCTAGCTCAGCAGGCCCAGTACCTACACATCTGTTTCTGTCTGTACCTATTTGCCTAATTCAGATACTTGGTATACATGGAATAATATAATACGTGACCTTGTGTGGCTTTTTTTGTTTTTTTATTGTTATACATTCACATTTCATTTATACAGCCATAAAACATTTCAGAATGTGTTGGGTTTCTATGTTGTACTCTGTATTTGTACTGTATGCCTTTTTATGGCTGATGTAGATAAACCAGTTTATCCATTCATTGGTTGATGAACAACTGGGTTATCTGCAAGGGATTAACTTTTAATAAAGTAAGAAAGAGGAAGGGAGACAAAGAAAGAGGCTGAGAAAGGGAAAACTGAGAAATAGCACCCTAGGAGGCTAGCTGGGAAAGGAGGGCTGGGTAAGGAATGTTAAATGTCCAGAAAAATACTGAAAATTAGCCGCTGAGGGTTTGACTCACAGGAGGACACTGGTGGCTTCAATACAAGCTTGCTCTGTGGATGAATGAGGGAAGAAGCTACTAAGATGGGCCTGGATGTGGCTCGGAGCAGAGAAGGCAGGAGAGCTGCTGCCGAGTTCAGGAGGACGGAGACGAGGGTGTGAGGCTCCTCCATGGAGCAGCTGCTCTGTTTATTTGCTCTGGGGAGACAGTGAGCCCCTGGAGCTGGAGGCAGAGAAGGGACGGGGGCACAATTACAGTTACCTGCACCCACTGTCACTGACAGTGTCACCCAACATTTGCAAATGTCTGCAGCTGGGGGCCTCTAGCAGGACTGAGAGCTCCTGAGGACCTTTTGGGCAGGAAGCACTGTGAAGACAGAGTCGAGAGAGTGATCCTCACACAAGAAAAGCCTGGGCCTGCGCTGGGGCAGCAAGGGCACGTCTTCGCAGAGCGGTCAGGAAGTGCTGCCCTCCAAAGACTAGGAATTCTGCAGTAAAATAACACAGTTCTGCCTGGTGTGGCTGAACTATATGTTTGCCAGTCATCTCCTTTCTTTTTTATCACCTAATGTTGAATCTGTAACATCACCTCCTCTCAGACACAAATTCTTTTTAAATGACAGTAAACTGAAAGTGTCCGGGTGAAGGAAATCTGAGACGACTTGGAGATAATCCGGGGCCTGGGAGAGGCATCTTTCACTGTGGTCTTGTTGGAAGTCAGGATCCAATTATCACGTTTCTTTTTCTTCCTTGGGCCGCGCATCTCTGAAGAGATAATAGCTTACATTCACAAGGTACTTAGGAGCTTACATTATCACACGCATTATCTCAAGCTCTTCTTCCAGCAGCCCTGAGAGGAGGAGCTATTACTCCATTTTATCCATGAAAAGCACTGGGACAGTTTCAGGGAGTGCTCTGCTCGCTTCCTGGAGTTGGCCGGAGCGACGCCTGCTCTTAAAACTTCTACCCCAGGTCTAAGGTGCCTACCACCTGGCTTCCACCGTGGGCATGATGTCTTGGTTACTTTTCTCTCGTTGCTAGGACAACATACCTGATGCTCAGAATTAAGGAAAGAAAGGTTTATTATTTGGCTTAGTCCATACTTTGCTGGCTCCAAGGCAGAATGGCACCTGGCAGAGGGCAGCAGTCCATGGAGGTGAAAAACAGCAGAAGCAGAAAGGGAGGAGCGGCAGCAGGGAGCAAGCCCCTCTCCCTTCCTTATATTCTAGGGCAGGCCAGGCGCCCACCCCAGGGCAGGTGTAGCACTAACACCCGTAATCCCAGCATTGGATCAAAGCCAATCAAAAACTCTTGGGTTGGGCAAATAGCTCAGCAGATTAAAGCGCCTGCAAGCAGGTGCAGGGGCCGGTTTGATCCCCTGCCGTGCCATTCCCCCCACCCCTGCCCCCAGCATGCTGAGATGGCAATTGAGATTGGGTATGGTGGCACACAAATATAATCTCAGCTCTTGGGAGGCTGTAAATAGATGGATTGCTATGAATCTGATCTAGTAGTGAGACCCTGAACACCCGTAGATCCTTCCCTAAAATACAAAACAAAAACAAAACAAATCAAAACAAAAAGACCTCTAGAAGCCTGTCCCATGACTACATGGGGCTTAGGGGAAGATCTAGACACAAACCATAACACACAATATTTAGCTTTTTGGTCAAATCAGAATGTTGCCTGTAAATTCCTAGATTTGGGGTACTAATCTCATCCCCTCAAGCTAACACAGTGACTCTGCTGCTGTCTAGTGAACCTTTCTATTTTTCTTTCCTGCTTTCTGAGGTGGAGTGGTGCTATGTGGTCCAGGCTGTCCTCAAACTTGCTGTGTAGCCCAGACTGACCTGAACTTCAGACCCTCCTGCCTCAGCCTCCTGTGTGCTGGGACTACAGGCCCCCATCCCCATGCCACGGCTTGCTAGTGAAGCCTCCCCAAGGCTCCTGAGAGGAAGGCGTGGCTGCTAGGTCCACAAGTCTTCTCTGAGGAGCTGCAGGTCCACCTCCACTTTGCTTGTCCTGTGCAAGGAACTTGTGGAAGGGCCCTATCCACACATGCCACGTGCTGTGTGCAGAGTCTGAGTCTGCAAATAGTAAACCTGGGCACTAGGGCCTGGGCGCCACCACCTGCAGCTCCCTGGGAGGTGAAGGGGGGGGGGGGCTGCCACCACTGCACAAGCCAAGCATGAGGTGTGCCCTGAGCCTCAGAGCTGAGGATGGGGCCTCCACGCACGCAGGTCACCCAATTCCTCAGCTGTCCCCCGGGGATCCTCCAGCCAGGGGATGGGGGTTACTGCGTGTGCCTAGGGTCCTTGTACCTGTGAGAACCAGGACAAGGCTGCCTGGAGGAGACAGCCTGGTGCTCAGTAGCACACGGGACCACAGGACAGAGGCTCTAGAAGCCCCTTCATGTGTTCACAGGCAGGGCTTTGGGAGGCAATGGGATCATGGGGTTATGGCTGACTTGCTTACAGGAAGTGGGGTCTGGTGGGGAGAAGCTGGTGACTTAAAAGGGCTTATCTGCCTCCCTGCTCCACCCTTCACGGCCCCCTGCTGTGCCTCTTGCCTTGGAGCCAGCCAACTGTGGGCTGCAGAGGGAGCCAAGATAAACCTCTCCTCCCTTGAACTGTGAGTGTCTGCTGTTTGCCCCAGAGAGGAGAGAAGTGACTAAGACAACACTCTCTGTGAGCCTAGTCACCAGAGTGCTCCACATAGTCCTGGCCTTGTGTGCACGCCTGTCCAGGCTGCCCCCTGAGGTGCTTGCGGACACAAATGCTCACTGTGTCTGTCCTTCTTGCCTATTGTCCTCTGCTCCCAATCCCAGGGCACAATCCCAGAGCAAAACGTTTCACTAACACTTGGCTGGATGTTCCCCTTTCATGTGCATTCTCCCCGGGCCTTTGGGCTTCTCCTAGGAGACTGTACTGAGAGCCCAACTCTGGAAACAGACTTTCGCCCATTCAATGAATCCACTGCCAAGTTGTTTTTGGACTTTCTGAATGTTATTTAACCATCCTACAACACCAGGGTGCAACTGTAAAGTGGGAATGATAAAAATAATCTCCCTGGGGGTGGGTGAGATAGCTCAGCGGCCTAAAGCACCTGCTTAGGCAAGCTTGCAGGGACAGTGGTTGGATCCCTAGCACCACATGCCATGTCAGCCCTGCCCCCTAGGGTGGGCTGAGCCGGCCACACATACACACACACACACACACACACACACACACACACACACTTATATACACACACACCCAATCTCCCTCACAAGGCTGACTGGAGGATTGAATGAAACTGATCAAGTAGCATTTGTTTAGTGTCTTAGCATGGATGGTGTTGCTGTAACAAGATTCTTGAGACTGCATCATTTATAAAGAAATTTGGCTCATGCTTCTAAAGGCTGAGAAGACCAGGAACATGGTGCAGGCTTCTGGTAAGGACCTGCGTGCTGTGCCATCCCCAGGCAGAAGGCAAAAGGTGACAGAAAATGAGAGTAAAGGAGCAAGAGAGGGCTAAGCCCACTTTGGCAGCAAAGCCACTCTTTATGATAATCCATTAATAAAGGCAGGACCCTCATGACCTAATTACCTTTTATTATAGCCCCTCTGTTATGGCTCATACCTAAAATGTCCCTCTAAGTCTGATGTGTTCAGAGGCAGGGTTTTTGGAAGATGATTGGATCCCAAGGGGTCCTGTGCTTATCACTGTCCTAGCAATGAAAGTTACTAACATAACCCCCCAAGGTGGTTGCCTTGAGCATTCCATTCCCAGCACATGGACTCTCGGGAATACATCCAAACCCTAGCATCTAGGCACCAACCCTGCCTCCCAGAGTCAGCAGCCTTCTTTCTCTGAGCTGCCCTTAGTCTTTCCCTGTTCCTCACTCATTACAAGGGGGTTGCCTGACAGGATGTGTTGTTGGTGCATACTTAGTTTGTTTCTTCAATCTATGCTTTTAATTTTTTAAGTATAGTCATTTTGTTTTTCAGAACCTGGGATTGAACTCAGGAATACGCTACCACCGAAGTATTACTCCCCCCGCACCCCCATACAGTTCTTTATTTTGAGACAGGATCTGACTAAGAAACCCAGGATAACCTTGAAGTTGTGCTCTTCCTGTTTCAGCCTGCCAGGTAACTGATTACAGATGTTTGCCCCTGCGACCGACATAGCACTCCTAAATATACTCCAGGCCACTAGCTTAGAACGTTGCACTGGGTTATACTCGATGAATGTTTGGTTAACATGATCTTGCTCTCAAAACAGTTTCCTAGAAATTTTAAATTAATAAAAATTTCATGGGGTAAGATGAGTAGAAGAAAATTTAAGATAGAAAGCCAGCTAATGGGCTGGGGCTGGGCTCAGGGATAGAGCTCTTGCCTTGATGCACGAGGCCCTGAGTTCATCCCCAGAACCACAAAAAAATAAGAAAAAGAGGTGCTAAAACCACCTGCTCCCTGAAGACCATAAAAGTGTAGCATACACAGCGGTGATGGTGAACTGTTTAGAGACCAAGTGCCCAACCTGCAACCCAAAGCCCACTTGTTTATAGCAAAGTGCCAGCGCGGCACTTAGACCTGAACACTGAAGTTTTGCTTAAAAAGCAAAACCTGTCCTCCAGGGCAAGGCTGCTGGGGTGACTTGGTTCACGTGCTGATGGAGATGGCTCTGCGTGCCTGTGGCAGGGCGTATGCCTGTGGTTCACCACGCCACTGCTATGTGGGGCTGTGTACAGTAAAAAGCACTGGGAGAGAACACGCCATATGCTCTGGTTGGTGCCTCATTGTATTACGAGTGTTTTTGCTTTTTATTTAGTCTTTTTGAGACAGGGTCTTGCCATGCAGTTCAGGCTGGCCTTGAGCTCACTTTTATAGCCCAGGCTAGTCTTGAACTTGCACCAATCCTCCTGCCTCAGCCTCCCAAGTGCTGGGATTACAGGCGTGCATCACCACGCTGGCTGTTTTTCTTTTTTTTTGTTTTGTTTTTTTCCGGTGCTAGGGATCAAACTCAGGACCTTGTGCTTGCCAGGAAAGCACAGATTATGAGTGATTTTAGCCCTCCTGCTTTATACTTTTTGGGGGCTTTCCTACCCTTAGAATACATACTATGTGTACACACTTAGAATAGGTACTATGTATATACACTTTGTATTCATTACTGAATTACTCTAGGAAAGCACTTCAAATACATATATATATATATATATATATATATATATATATATATATATGTAGTTTTTGTATCAGGTATGGTTGAGATTTATATAAAACATATATATTCATTTTTATTATTATTATTTTGTATTTTTAGTACAGGGTTTACAGAGTCTCACTACACAGATGCAACTCATAGTAATCGTCCTATTTTCAGCCTCCCAAGTGTTGGGATTACAGGAGTGCACCACCATGCCACCCCCAACTGAGTCTTAGTGTGTCCCGGAGGCATGCTGGGGATTGAACCCTGGTCACCGAGCCTGCCTAAGCAGGTGCTTTAGTCCACTGAGCTATCTGGCCAGCCCTTTAAATTTTTATTTTTATAAGCCATATAACTGTGCATTCAATCCCAATCAGCAGATATTGGTCACCAGAAGTTTTTGGTTTTCATAGGTTAGCCCTACTCTTCATACCCTAGGATTATGGTTTCCACCCTATAGTGAGAAAACAGCCACAGCATCAGCATGGAGATCTTTTTGCCTTAGAAATTTATTTTCCTAATCTTATAGTTTTCAAGCCCACAATTAATTTGACAGCAGTTTTTATTGTCCTTTAGTGACATTTATAGTCTTCCCAAGGCATGTAATTTTATTTTCATAATGTGAAGGTTTTGGTCCAAAGCCTGTTATACTCAGGCTATGGCTGTTTTTGTACTCATATTTCATTGTTTTAAGTAATAGGCATAAGCGTGCATTAGAACAAATAGCAGTCTAAACACTAACTCAGCGGAAGTGTACTGGTGCTTCATTTTTATAGTGCTGGTCAGGAACCATTGAGTTTATTCTACCCCAGTAAATCTGTGCTACAACGTGCAGTTTGAGAACTGCCATGTTCTGGGGCAGCCATCTAGCACTCAGGGTGTGGGGGGCAACAGAGGCTGACAGTGGGACAGAGATTTGCAGTTCACCCCGAGAGGTGCAGGGCAGTGCTCCACCAAGAGCTTCCACTGTATTACGATTTGGCTGCATTACATTGCCAGCCTGACCACTAGGGTTTGGGGATGTCATAGCGCCCAGAGTTTGGCTGTTATAGCTTCCGTTTTAAAGATGCCTGGCCCGGATCTAAAGCTGTCAAGCTTATAGTCGGCACTAACAGCCCACCCATTTCACATTATGCAGCTAAACCAATCATCCTGGAGCATTTTAAGGCCTGGTCTATGGACTGGTAAAAGGTCTAAGACAATCGAGGAAAACATTTTTCCTTGTTTGTGGCAATGCTTGCAGAAGACATCTTCCTCCTTCCTCGAAGGCTCTCTGCTTCCTGCTGCCATGCCATGCGCTGTCCTCCTCTGCTGGGCCCCTCTGCCATGCCACCCTGCCTCAGAGCCAGCTGACTATGGACTAAAACCTTTACACACTGTGAGCCAAAATAAACCCTTCCTTGTTACAACTCAGGTGACAGGTGCTGTGTCTCAGTGATGAAAAGTAACCAGGATGACCCCCTCGAGGCCCCTCTGCCACTGCTATGAACATGTTAAGACCCTGCCAGTGCAGGGACTTTTGAAGCATACCCTTGGCTGCAGCAGGACCTGGTCGGGGAGTGAACACCACCATTCCGCAGCTCTCACCTTGCACTGTCAAAGTTGCCCAGCCTCGGGGAGCTAATGCGTGGCATCCTTACTCTCCGGGGACTTCAAGAATGGACAGAATCCAGTTCACGGCAGGTCGCTCTTCTGCATCGTGTTCTGCACTCTCTCTTCTGATCCTGAGGTCCCAGGTAACCGGCCTCATAGCCAGAAAGTTGATTAGTTACTAAATGGGTAACATAACCACAAGGCTTTTGTTTGTCTTTTTGTCTTGGAGCTAGATTGCCCACACAGGAACTTCAACCACTGAGCTAACCCGAAAGCCCCCATTGTCTTAGAGCTAGAAATTGAATCCAGGACCTTGCACGTGCTGGGCAAGCACTCTACCTTAAACTAGACCCGCAGGCTCTGGAAAATTGCTTAGCAAGCTCAAAATCTCAAAACAGAAATGGACAGTACTGGGCCAGCAAGATAGTTCAGTGGTTTAAAGCGCCTGCTTAGGCAAGCTTAGGCAACCACAGGGACCACAGTTTGATCCCCGGCACCACATGCTGTGCCAGCCCCACCCCCAGGGCAGGCTGAGCCAGCCATAACATACAAACATACATACATACATACATACATACAGTTTATAAATAAATAAAGTTTAAAAAACACTATATAAAAAAAAAAGAAATGGACAGTACTGTGGGTGGAACTGTGTCCTCCACTCCACATGCTGAAGTCCCAACTCCTAGCACTTTAGAATATGACCTTATTTGGAAATAAGGTTGTAGTAGATGTAATTAGCTAAAATGAGGTCGCCCTGGATTAGGGTGTGCCCCTAATAAAAAAGGAAACTTGGACACAGACATGCGTCAGACGCACAGAGGAAGAGGATCACGTGAGGATGAAAGCAGAGACGGGGCAGAGCAAGGGTGCTGAAGACTCAGCACCTCCAGGTCCTCGGGACAGGGCAGGGAGAGCTCGGAAGGAACCTCCGCTGCCGGGCCTTGCTGACCCCGGCCTCCAGCACCCTGGAACAGTCAGTCCCCAGACATCGGGGTGGAGTACCATGTCCCCGCATTCCATGCAAACGGCACGGCTGGCCTGGAGGGCGGCTCCACACTGCAGAGCCTGCAGGCGCTGTGTGACCCTTGTTCTCAGTAGGACCTAAGTCTTGTCCCTCGGCCAGTACTGGTGAATCTCTCCCTGAATTTTGCTCTTTGGATTTCTTTTTTCTCAATCCAAGAAGACTTCCCTTCTGATGTATTAATATCATTTACTATGTCTCAATTCTCTTAGCCACATTACTTTTATACCTTTTATACAGCCATCTATGCAGTTCCTGTGAGAGACATTTATACGGTCCTGACTCTGCTCAGTTCTAGTGAACAGAAAAATCCTGTAGGGATGCGCTGTCTTTTGTGTGTGTGTGTGTGTGTGTGTGTGTGTGACCAGAGTTCAAACTGACGATCTTGCACTTGCCAGGAAGGCACTTGTGTCACAGAGCTATCTCCCCTGCCCAATGTCTTTTGTTTTTTATGTATTTATTTTTAAGCAGGAAAGCCAGGCAGCGTGTGAATGTCTGGAAATGAATCAATGAATCAATAACCCCAACATTCAGGAGCCTGAGGCAGGAGCATTGGCCAGCTTGGGCTACACAGCAAGACCATGTCTCAAAAAGAAAAAAAAAATCAGATTTATGACCTCTCTCCCTAGAGATTATGAGTGGGCTGTGGAGGCACCTGGAACACCCACCTTAGATTAGGACCACAGGTGCTAGTCACGATAACATCTGCTTATTCTTGCCAACCTCTCGGAGCATCACCCGAGCTCCAAGCCTTGGTCTGCTTCGGCCATGCTCGCAGCTTCGCGCTTCCGCCATGCCCTCCCCAAGAACCCAGAAGTAGCCCCGCAGCCGGGAGCCGGCCCACTCCGCCATTCATTCATTTGCCACGGGCGTTTGGAGCACCTGCTATGACGGAAACCCTGTTCTAGGGCCTGAGAACACTTCAGTAGAATAAATAAATAACCATCCGTTACATTGCAGTGGGAGGAAAACAATCAATACCTAGAGCGAGAGAGCAGCGAAGAATAAGCCGGGCTGGGCCTGGGCCCGCTGGGTTTTCCCGCACACACCCCGCCTGCCCGCCCGCAGGGCCTCAGAGGCCAGCCGCCAGCTCTCCAGGAAAGCTCCTGCAGCAGGGCAGAGGGGACTGCCAGGAAAAGCCCGCGAGCAGCAGCCCAACACATGTGGTCTGCTTCCAGGACTAGTGAGGAGGCCGGGGAGGCTGCGTGGGAGGGAGAGGCAGGGAGGGGCGGCACTAAAGCGAGGAGGCTTGCGGGCAGCCGGCTCACGTCCGCAAGGGCCACGCAAGGCCCCTGGCCTTCCCTCCGTGCCCGCTGGCCCTGGGAGGCTTGAGCGGTGCAGCGCTGTGGCCTGACCTCCCCCCTGCCCCTCCCTCCCTCCGTCCCTCCCTTCCTTCCCCTTTTCTCCCCCCTCTTTCATCCCCTTCCCTCCATTCCTCCCGCCCTCCCCTGGACGGGGAGTCACACCCAGGGCCAGTCTACCACTGCGCTGCATCTTCAGCTCTGTTTATTTTTTAGCCTTGAGACAGGATTTCCCTAAAGTGCTCAGGCTGGCCTTGAGTTTGTGATGCTCCTGCTTTATTTTCTAAACCCTAGGATTATAGCTATATTCCATCACACTTGGTTTGATTAATTAATTGTTTCAGTACCAGAGATGTACTGGGGACTTTGTGCTTGCCAGGCAGGTGCTTATATAGCTGAGCTATATCCCTAACTAATTTATTTATTTATTTTTTTTCTTGCACTAAGACTTCACACTGAACTACGTCCCTGGCCCTTTAAAAAAAAATAATTAGGACAGACTCTAAATCACTAAATTGCCCAGATTGGGATTGAATTTGCAGTTCTCTTACCTCAGGCTCCCGTAGTGCTGGGGTAACAGACGTGCAACACCACTCCCAGTCTGAGGATTTTAATCAGGCTAAATCTTGGAATCTGTGCCTGGAATGCTGAGCAGAAAAAACGCATCTCCATGGGGAAGCATGCGGCTGGCAGGTTGCTGGCAGCCATACTATGCCCATGAGGAGAGCTCGCCTGAACTTGGAGACAGTGCTCTGTTTGGTAAGGCAGAGTAGCAGAAAGAAAGCGGTTGGGAAGAGAATGCCGAGCCCCTGGATGACACCCCACAGCTGAGCTCCTGCTGTACTTTCAACTGCAGGAACCAGTGAGTCCCTCTGTTACTTTTTGTTCCTTGCATCCAAAAGCATGCTTACTGCTTCTGTGTCTCAAACTCTTGAGAAATCCTTTCGATGCATTGTTTGTCTGCAGAACCTTCTGAGATTCTATTAGAGCAGTTTTATTTTTTAAATTTTTTTTAACTTTTATTTTTATTTTTTTAATATTATGGCTGGCTCAGTCTGCCCTGGGGGTGGGGCTGGCACAGCATGTGGTACCAGGGATCAAACTGCCATCCCTGTGGTTGCCTAAGCTTGCGTAAGCAGGCGCTTTAGACCCCTGAGCCATCTTGCTGGCCCCAGAGCCATTTTAGAAGAGGAAAGTAGAGATTTCTCATGTGCCTTCCCTGACACACGCACAGCCTCTTCCACTGTCCACTCCCTCAGCATAGCAGGATCTTAGTTAAAAAAATGTACATGGACTGCCATGTTATCATCACCAAAGGCCAGCACTCCGGAGAAGGCTCCCTGGTGGGGGTGCAGGTTCTAGGACTGGGAAAATGCAAATACGGAGTGACATATGGCTGTCACTACAGGCCCTTGCAGAGGACTGTCTACCCTCGAACTCTTCTGGGCTCCACCTGAACAGCCCTTCGCCTCCACCAGTGACCACTGGTCTTTCACAGCCTTCAGTTTCTTCTAGAGTGTTACATAGCTGGAATCATACACCATGTGGACTCCTCAGTCCTGTTCAGCCATTGGTACTGAGAACCCTGTCAAAAGGTGGTCATGCAAGTGATGTTTAAAGTTTTCAGAGTATCTTTAAAGTGAAAACAAAACCTTAGATTCTTGTGAAGAATTCATGGGCCTCTGAGAATATGATTCAAGAGGCCAATTTGAAAAATTACAACAGGAAGAGGACTTTATTTGAAGGCTGGGCACAGGATGCTCTAAAGCAAGGTCTCTCAGGAAACCAGGCTGCAGATTAGAAGGCAGGCTGGTGCCGACAGGAGTCAACCTGTTCTCAGGAATCAATACCACGAGAAGGCAGCGAGGCATCCTGGCTGCAGCCGCCACACAAATATTTCTGTTCAAGGTCATACCAGGCGTGGAGCAGAGGGCATCTCTTTCTCTGCATTAGGGCAGAGGCCCTGTCCAATTATCACTCACTCCCCGGACGTCTCCCTGCCAACACACCACTTCTGAGTAGGCAGGAATTGCACTTTCATCCTCCAAGGAGAAGAGCTGGACAGATCATTGGAACTCCTCAGCCGCATCTCCATCTAGCACCTTGATAGTTTCAACCTTTTAAAGTTTCTTTATTTACTTAATTGTTTTATTCCAATAGGGTCTCATTATCTAGTTAGGCTGGCCTCAAAGTCTTGCCAGTCCTCCTGCCTCAGCCTCCCGAGTGCTGGGATATTATTAGACGCTGGCCACCAGGCCTGTCTTCAGTTTTGCGCTTGAACTAAAATAACAGGAAACCCTTATGTATATAGCATAGGTGATGGCAAAAGCAACTGTTAAACTTTCATCCAGCTTTGCCTGTAGCAGTCTGCACACCGCTCATTCTTCTCAGATCTTTCCCACAGCCTCCACTGAGTCCCTTTTAGGAACCTGAATGTACCCCACCCCTATGGTCCCCAGAGGGCGGGGTGTGGCCCGTGGGTAGAGAAGGGCCGCGCTTTGCTCAGAGCAGCGCTCCCAGGTCAGAGCCCACCCCCAGGCTGGCCTTTGGTGTCCTTGGTTCCAACCTCCAGGAGAATAAGCGGGCATTTGCTGAGCGCCATAAGGGAATGTGGTGAGCGCTGGGAGGACCTGAGGTCGGCCGCTGCCCCTGTGGTCATCGGCTGGCCACCTGCGCATATGTGCATCACAGGTGTCTCAGGGTGCTCACAGGAGCCCAGCTGAGCCAGGCTTTGCTCCTGCCTCGCACCCAGACCGGGAAGGCACACATGCCCAAGAAGGGTGCGCCTTGGTCCTGGCTCATCTGAGGCTGGAGGTGGACGCTCTGAGAGGAATGAGTGATAGGCAGACGCTGCGGACAAAAGGCAAGGAGTGGAGGGCATGGTGACCTCAGGCCCTCTCTTGAGGGCACTCTGCCCCACCTCCTTTTTTGCACTTCCCATATTCTTTTTGGTACCGGGAATCAAACTTGGGACCTTGTACTCACCAGGCAGGCTTAAGCCGCTGAGCGATCTCCCCAGCCCTAATTCCCATACTCATTTTTCCTGAACCCATCTTCAAACACAAATGACTTATGGCTTCTATTATACTTATGGATGAGCATTTCTTACTACCTTACCAAGAAATAAGGTAGGCCAGAAGGGCATGTCTAATCAAATCGGCTTTTCCCATAAGGTTGCATACGTTGTAAACACTGAGTGTTTGTGGAGTGAATAATAAGTTAGAAGTGCTGTACACACAGTATGCAAATTATAGAGGACTGGACTCTTCCTCAGTTTCTCCCCAGAAGCTGCCCTTCAGCTGGGCTTCCTGGATCCTTCGGGCCTCCTATTGTCTGCACCAACTGGGTCCAAGGGAAGCCTGTGTCTGTCCTTCTGGCCGGTGCCCAGGGTGAACAGGTAAATACCACCAATGCCAGCCCTGTGCAGGAGACAAGCAGCACTCAGGCTCAGGTGGCAGACAGAGAAAAGACACTGGATATAAAGGCAGGGTGGAGGAGTGGCATGGGCCTATGTGGAGCTCACATGTCGTGGACATTGAGGGAACGAAGTTGGGGTGCCAGGCAGTGTTGGAAGCTGCAAAACAGGCATTCCGCCTTCCATGAGTTGCTTGGGTAACCCTGGGCAAGAGCACCAGCTAGAGTCAGGGGCCTTGAGTTCTAATTCCAGCCACTCCATTGCATCTGGGTTAATTCACCTACGTAATAAGGAGAGGCTATCGCGAGACCCGCACTTGCACAATGGATATAGAAAGGCATGAGTGGAAACTTGAGCAAGAACAGGTACAAGAGAAAAGGTCTGAAGGAAAGCTTGCACTGTCCTGCTGTGCTTGGACAGGATATACCAGTTCTAGACCAAGGCTTGGGCTTGAGGATTCCATAAGATGTGAAAAAGAAGCAAACATACTTAACATTAGCCTCATGCCTCACTGCTTAACATGCCCAGGGGTGTGTGGCATTTTTGCCTAAGATATGAACTGTTTCCTACCTGTTTAAATCACAGTTAAACTATGCTTCTTTTTCTTTGCAAAGATAGCTTTTGTTTTGTTTGTGTTCTGACAGGGCTTCCAACACACTGCCTGTAGGTTCTGTCCATGTTTGGTGGGGCTTATTACCACTGCTTTTCTGATTTGTCATGTGTTGATCATGGTTTTCTGTGCAAACAGAATTGCTTCATAGAAGCAAAGGAAATAAAGTAACTGTCAGTAAATCCCCCAAAAGCAGAAGTTGAGCTCCTTTCACATGAATTTTCAAGCACCCAGGCCGCACAGGCAGGTTCCGGAAGCCCGTGCTGTGCTGGGTGAGCGAGGTGGGAAGCAAGGCCCAGGCTACAGGGAGCTGGAGACTGGCACATGGTGGGGGCTGCGCCTCTGAGCCCAGCCCTGAGCTGCAGGGAGCAGACCCAGGAAGCCACACAGCAGGAACCACCCATGGAATTTTGATTTCTCAGACACGTGCTGTAGTTTAGGAATCAAGAAAGCCGAGCATGGGCACTTTCTGGAAGTGGGTTCTGATCATAGTCAACCCCTGACCTGTAGACCAGTAAGATCATCCCCCTTCAAGAGACCTTTGGGATTTGAAAGTCTTCAAAATACATATACTAGGTTGGACTCTGGAACTTTACGGTGCTTGCAACATGCACTTGCATGTAAATTGTTATCGTTGATTACGTGTCAAATTTATCCAGTTCATAATTCCCAGGCTCTTTTTGTTCCGGATAAAAGCTATGAGTATAGTACCAATGGGGAGGTACAGGTTGGCGGGTGAGGAGTAGGACAGCTGATTGCTTATCTGGCAAAGAGAAGTAGCATAATTTTCATGCAATACTTAGTTCAATTTTTGTATTTATTTTTTGGGGGAAGGGTCTACAGGGTGTTCAGAGTCTCGCTACTAGATTAGACTCATAGTGATCCACC
Organism: Capromys pilorides; assembly: GCA_004027915.1. Taxonomy (NCBI): domain Eukaryota; kingdom Metazoa; phylum Chordata; class Mammalia; order Rodentia; family Capromyidae; genus Capromys; species Capromys pilorides. Next base: position 16,258 of record PVKN010008406.1, read on the forward strand.
TGTTTACAGCCCCCCAAGAGCTGAAATTACAGGCATGCCCCACCACGCCCAGTATCAATTGCCATCTCAGTGCGCCCTGGGGGTGGGGCCAGCGTGGTAGGCCCAGGGATTGAACCTCAGCCCCAATACCTACTTGCAGGTGATTTAATCTGCTGAGCTATTTGGCCTGCCCTTAGCTCAACTTCTTAAAACCAGCTTTTTCTTTTTTTTCCTGTGCTGCCCACCAAACCGAGAATCTCTCAAAGTCTAACCAAGATCCCTACAGCTGAGCTATACCCCTAGTTCTGCCTTTTATACTCTACTGAAGGAATGGTAAGGCTTGTTGGCTGGTGGCTATGAATTATCACCTATAAATACTTGGTTTGTGTTTTTAATCTTGATAAAATAATATTGGTTACTGTGTGCTCAGAGAAAGAGCAGGGACAGTGACATCAGCAAGCAGGCCCAGAGTTTAACAGAGGGAATGTTCAATCAGAAGGATTTATGGCCGGGCATGGTGGTGCATGTGTTATCCCTGTGTGTGGGGGGGGGGTGGGGTGGGCTGAGGCAGGAGGATCGCTGTGAGCGTCAGGCCAGCCTGGGCTACATGATGTTTAAAGCCAGCCTGCAGAAGGTAGCGAGACTCTGTCTCAAATCAATCAATCAATAAAATATAACAATAATAAAAGGATTTAAGGATGCTATTTTAACATATTCTGCCTCAGCGAAAGTAAGATTTGTAATTCTTTTGTTATTAAAATGCAAATGTGTAAAATGTGTGTCTGATTAGCTTATGACACAATGCTTCCTTCCCCTTCCCCGTCTGCTTATTCCAGACATAGACACATGCTTTTCTCTCTGTTTTTTTTTTTTTTTTTTCTTCTTTTCTTTAGGCAGTACTAAAGATTGAACCCAGGACATTTGCACTGAACTACATTCCCAGGCCTTTTTAATTTTTTATCTTTATTTTGTTTTGTTTTATTTGGGTTTGGTTTTGGCTTTCTTTTTCTTTCTGTCTGTCTGTCTATCTTTCTTTCTTTTTTTGAGATAGGGTCTCACTATGTAGCTCAGGCTGGCAGCAGCCTACCTCAGCCCTCAGCCTTCTAAGTGCTAGGATTACAGGTGTGTGCCACCATACCTGGCCTTTTTATTTGTTTGTTTGTTTATTTATTTTAATCCTGACCCAGCCTCCTGTGCCAGCCCTGCCCACCCCCCACTCACTTCCCCAAGCTGAGACAGCAATTGAGATTGGGCGTGGTGGTGCCCCCTGTAATCCCAGCACTTGGGAGGCTGAAAAGCAGGACCACTACAAGTCTGATCTGTGTAGTGAGACCCTGTAGACTCTGTACTAAATACAAAAACAATAGTAGTGAGACAGGATCTCACCCAATTGCCTAGGCTGGGCTTGAACTTGCAGTCTGTCTGCCTCATCCTCCGGAAGTGCTCGCATTGCAGGCCTGTGGCACTAAGCCCCGTCAATACATTGCTTTTACCTCGTTAAGAAAAACTTGGCCTGGGAGTACCATATGATAGCCAGTGGCAGCAAGGCGGTCTCCTCCAGCTCTCTGACCAACATCACCATCTCAACAATGCTGCTCTGACTACCTTGTGAAAACTATGACACTGCCCCAACCTCCACACTCGATTGTTTTTCACAGCATATATCATCTAAGAATCTATGAATTTATTTATTTTATTGTTTATGAGCTATCTCTTTCTAGAAGGGAAGCTCCATAAAAGCAAAACTGCCTGCATTGCTCACTTGAACGTTGTTAATTTAAAAACAAAACTTTTATTTATTTGGTACAAGGCCTCACCACTCAGCTTGGACTCATAGTGATCCTCCTGTCTCAGCCTCACCAGTGCTGGGATTATAGGCATGTACCACCACACCTGGTTTCAGAGCCAGTATGGCATGCAGTACTGGGAATTGAACCTGGGGCCTTATGCTTGCCAGGTAGGCACCTAGACCACCAAGCTATCTCCCTAGAGCATTCCCTTGAGTGTTTTAGTGCCAGAGACATGCCTGATTGTAGCAGGCACACAGCAAACATTTGTTGAATGGGCATCTGTGTATCTATGTTTTCAAATCTTCTTCTGTTTTAGAATACTACCAACCCCAGCCAGATGTGAGGATGTACTTCTGTAATCCCAGAACTCAGAGGCTAAGGCAGGAGAATCACTATGAGTTCAAAGCCAGCCTGGGCTACATAGTGAGTTCAAGGCCAGCCTGAACTCTGTAGAGAGACCACCAAAAAAAGAATATTACCAACCTTTCAGAATTCTGAGGTATATATTTCTTAAAGGCAAAACTCTTGTGGGTATAGGTTACAGTACTGATGTTAAGTCACAAGTATTTGTAATTCCAACCATTCTTTGTGTATTATTATTATTACTTTTTTAAAAGTAATACTGGGGATTGAACCCAGGGCTTTCACACTGAGCTACATCCCCAATCATTTTCTGATTTTTTTATTTTAAGATAGGATCTTACTGAATTGCCCAGGCTGGGATTTAATTTTTTTTTTTTTTTTTAATGTATTTAGTACACTGTCTACAGGGTCTCACTACACAGATTGGACTCCCCAATCACTGGGATTGCAAGCGTGCACTGCTGCATCCAGTCTCAATCACCATCTCAGTGTGCCCCGGGGGCGGGGCCAACACAGCAGGCCGGGATGGAATCCTGGAGTTCCGTCCTGTGTCTGCCTAAGCAGGTGCTTTAATTCGCTGAGCTATCTGGCCAGCCTGGGATTTTAATTTGTAATCCTCCTGCTTCAGCTTCCCACAGTGCTGAGATTATGGGCATGTGTCACCACACCTCACTTCTTCCAGCAATTTTCAGAAGAGTCACCATTCTCCTTTGTTGAGGGTGTAAGGGAGGAGCTCTCCCTGTTTCTAGAAAGTGGAGTCCCGCATTGAGAAGCACGCAGTTCTGGGTACCTGGTCTCAGCTGTCTGTGGGCTCTGCCAGGAGGAAGGTGTGCAGTATTCCCAGTAGAGTGGCCACCTGCTGGGACAGTCCTGACAGCATCGTCTCCCTTATGGCTCACGAGTCTTACTAGCAAGGGATGACCTAAGTTTGGCCAAAGAACTCAGATTTGAGGTTTTTCTTCCCCCCTTTAGTCCAGTAAAGATCATTAAAAGCACTTCCACCCATAGCTCAGAGTAGCAGCCAGATCCTGCGACCTGACGACCAAAGACTTTTTTGAAACGAGGTCTCAGAAGAATAGTTCAGGCTGGCCTTGAACTCACTACATGCCCTAGGCTGGCCTCAAACTCACAGCAATCCTCCTGCTTCAGCCTCCTGAGTGCTGGAATTACAGGTGTGTACCACCATGTCCAAAGATTTTTTTTTTTTTTTTTTTTTTGTATTTTTAGGGCAAGGCCTACAGGGTGTTCAGGGTCTCACTATTAGATTGGACTCATAGTGAGCCACCTATTTACAGCCTCCCAAGAGCTAGCATTATAGGCATGTGCCACCACACCCAGTCTCAATTGCTGTCTCAGTGCGCCCGGGAGGCGGGGCCAGCACGGCAAGCCTTAGGATCGAACCCTGCACTTTAATCTGCTGAGCTATTTTGCTGGCCCCAAAAGATTTTTTAAAAGCAATCATTTGTATAGTAGAGATGAGCCCAGCATTTTCAGTATATCTCTGCATGTGAGCACTCTTCTATTAACAACAGAGGAAGCCACTGTCTTCTCTTCCTGTCAGTGACTCAGTCACGGGAAACAGGTCTTGTCCTTTAAGCCCAGAGTCTGCACTAGACACTCCCCTTCCCTTCTGAATCAGAGGCCCTGGCTCTCTCTTGCCTGTTCCTGCATCCTTGCTGCAGTTCCTAACATCACCCTCCCTCACTCTGGTCCCTCTGCCTCTCCCTAGCTGCACATCAAGGCCAGACAGACGTAGCTTTACCTAGACAGGCCTAGCTGAAGGAATTTCCTCCTAGCGGCTCAAAGAACTATGTCAAGCTGTTCCCTGAAGAATTCCGTCAGCCCTCTGTGCAGTGGTTTCCTCTGGCTCAGATGATGTTCACTGCTGACGGCATGAACACTGCTGCAGTTTGGTTCTCTGTTCTTCTTTCCCTTTCTGCTTTCTCTGTCCCCTTCCCTGGCTTTTATTCTGAGACCCATTTCTGTCCCTTCATGTGTGCTGTTTCTTATCCACCCACCCACTCCATCATGGGAAAAATATCAAACTTCTCCTATGTCATGGGCCATACTTGGGGGCCTGGGGATACAAGCTTGGAAATTTGGGTTATACCTGGCCCCTTCTGCCTCCATCCAGGGTGACCCAAGTCATATTGTGCCTTCAGGAACTGACTCAAAGGTTGCTTCCCAAAGGTTGCCTGATTCAGGTGAGTGTACTGAGAAAAGCAAAGACTTGGACTTAGGAATTAAATATACATGGGTTGGAGGCCACCACACACTCAAAACTGCTTTTCAGCTTGTGTCTTCATCTTAACTCCACCATCGTGTCCAGTTCTAATGGTGGCAAAGAGAATTCTCACAACAAGCCTCAGACACCACCTGACCCAGGGCCTAAAGTTCAATGAAACCAAGTTCCTAATGAGAAAGTGTGCTGGCTCATTGAACGGCAGGACTATAACCCTGTGGAGTACACTGCCCTCTCTGTCTTGGCTGGACCTCGGTGGGCAGACCCTCAAATCAGTGAAAGTAACTTTTCTCCCAGGTTTAACGAGAAGGATGGACATATGGAGAGAAAGAGCCAGAATGGCCTGTGTGAAATTGAAAATGAAAGACCCAGAAATCCTGCAGGATGGACGGGACTGGTTGGCTGTGAGTTTTTGGGGAGATGGGGTCTAAAGCATGCTGCAGATACCATTTGTTGTGAGAACAGAGATAATAATTAATAGTGATACTGCCACTGTCTCTGAAAACATGTTGCAGAATAAATGATAAATGTAAATAGGTAAATTTACATATTAATAAGTATAGTGATGCTCACTTAAGAATGAGTGAATATAGTTTGATGTTTTTACGTGTCCTGTGAAACACCTTCCACAGCTGCAGGTGGAAGAGGGACAGCAGTGGCAATAAAAATGTCCCACCCTGTTCCTGGGAAATGCATCTTCCAGTGTGCTGCAATTAAAAGGAAGGACTGTGGAGAGTGGGCAATCCCAGGGGGGCTGGTGGATCCAGGAGAAAAGACTAGCGCCACACTGAAAAGAGAATTTGGTGAGGAGGCGCTCAGCTCCTTACAGAAGTCCAGCGCCGAAAAGAGGGAATTAGAGGAACAGTTACACAAACTCTTCAGCCAAGAGCACCTTGTGATATACAAGGGCTATGTTGATGAGCCTCAAAACACTGACAATGCATGGATGGAGACAGAAGCTGCGAATTACCATGATGAGACAGGCGAGATCTTGTCCTGGAAGCCAGGAATGATGCTGGGAAAGTGAGGTGGCTGGACACCAGTGGCAAGTTAAAGCCACAAGCCGCGCGCAGTTCATCCACCTCATGGCTGCAGAGAAGCGAGATGCACACTGGAGTGAGGACTTGGAGGCTGACCGCCGGAGCCCCTAGCCTGTGCTGCAGGTCCTCAGAGGCCATCATGGGGCGTGTCCCGAGGCCACAGCGAGGGCGCCCATATATCATTTTATTCACATTCCAAATATTTATATTTGGAAGGTTTGACATCAAATAAAATGAGTATATGTGATAAAAATTTTCATTTTTCTGGTCAAAAGGGTTTGATATGGTAATATTTTGTATATGTTCTATTTAAGCATGCCACAGGCCAAATTTAAACAACTGATGTTTTTTGACAAATTGTAACTAGAATAAAAATAAATCCCAATTATATATATATATATATATATATATATATATATATATATATATATGTTGGAATTTGCTTTCCTTTTGTTTTGTTCTATTCTGGGGGACTGGGTAGCCCAGGCTGGCATTGAACTTGAGGTGATCCTCTTGCCTCAGCCTCCTGAGTGCTGATACTGCAGGTGTGTGTGCCACAGTGCTTAGCTAAATTGGAATACAAAGGAGCTGTGGAACACTGGACAGGTTCCCTAATGTTCTTAAGCCTCTTATCTATAAAATACATTATAGGTGCCTTAAGGGTTTTGTTGTGAGAGCAGAGATAATAATTAATAGTGATACTGCCACTGTCTCTGAAAACATGTTGCAGGATAAGTGATAAATGTAAATAGGTAAATTTACATATCAATAAGTATATCGATGGTCACTTAAGAATGAGCGAATATAGTTTGATGTTTTTACGTGTCTTGTGAAACACCTTCCTACTCCATAGCACTTACCAAGTGTGCGGTGAACAACACACAATCTCATCATCTCTCCTCCTGCATCTCCAGATGCTCAGGGATGCTGGCTTCCAGCTCTCCTCCCCACACCCTTCTCCTCGTAAAGACAAACACTTCCTGTGGTCTGAAAGCCACCCAGATAGCAGCAGAGATGCCTAGGTCTGATCTGATGGGGGAGAGGAGAAAGTTTACAACCTGCAGGGCACCTGAATTTCCAGTTAGTGTTAAGTGGCCATGGCTTCAATCCAGTCTGTGAAAGATGAAATTTCACAACGTGGTCCTCTCTATTACGGGTGCTACTGCGCATTAAAATTGTCTGTGTGAGGTTCACTGGGACAGATAGAGTCAATCCCTGCAGATGGCCTAAAGAAATGGGGTGGTGAGCATTGGGATCACCCACCCCAAGGTGGTCAAGAAGGGGAGCAGGAAATCTGTCTTCCTGCCTTGACATCTTGCTAGCTGGAGCTGGAGGGAGGTGTTTTTCTGTGCTCATTGAACCACTTGCTCACAGAGCATGGCGTTTGATGAGAACAGACATGCTTTTTATGTATTTTAATTAAACTTCGCTCCACCCATTCTGAGTTGTGCAGAACAGCCTTGGGGAACCCTTGAAACTATACCACATTCTAGGTAGATGTTCACTCACTTCAGCAAAGGCTGCGATCACTGCTTTTCTGTCCTGAGCCTGTCCATATATCCCTGGCACCATTTTGAAATATTCCAAGGAAAATATCATGAGTCACAAACTACTCTGATCCCGCAGTTTAGTCATCAATAGATAACTAAGATCCAGTCTACTAGGCAGAATCTTTAGGTGTTGTATCTATTTTATTTTTATTTTTAATTTTTTTTTTAAATGTATCTAGAACAGGGTCTACAGAGTCTCACTACATAGATCAGACTCATGGTGGTTCTTCGTTTTCAGGCTCCCAAGTGCTGGGATTACAGGTGCATGCTGGCCTTTGTATCTGTTTTAAAATAAATAGATTTTGTGGGTTTCAAATCAGATTTATATTTTCACAGAAGCTTTCACATGATCTTATCTGGTTCTTAGAACAAGCCTGAGCCCAGGGCACAGCGCATAATGATCATGATTTTTTTTTTTTTTCTTGCGGTACCGGAGATTGAACTCAGGACCCTGAGCTTGCCAGGCAGGTGCTATTCTATTGAGCTATCTCCCTGGCCCTGATCATCATTTTATAGTAAAGAAAGACAGAGGTTAGCTGACTTGGCCAAGGTCACAGAGCCTTGAAGCAGCACAGGCAGAGCACTCAGGTGGGGCGGTGCCGTCAGGTGTGGCGGTGCACGCCGGTGACCCAGCCCTTGGAGGCTGAGGTAGGAGAATTGCTGCTTAGTGAGACCCTGTCTCAAAAATTAAGAAACAAAAACAAAAAGGCAAGAATCTCATTATTAGTATCAGGATGATTACTATATTGACTCCTTGACATAAATCTCTGATTTCCTCTGTGCTGAGTTGTATGAAAAAAGACTTCAGTTCGCGCATGCGCTGAGCTACTTCTGTCTACCTAGCCACAGAGCAGGGTCGCTGGCTTTCCCAGGAGTGGGCTGGGCCAGGAGCCCGGCCTGGCCTCTGTCCTAGTTTTTCTCAGGCCAGGCCTGGGTAGGATGGGTCAAACTAGAGTTCTTTCTACATTTCATGTTTTTCTGGTTTCTAAAACCGAGAGTGACAAGCAGCCCCTACAGCAGGAGCATTTGTTCCTGGCAGGGAGTTTCCTGCCAGCACCTCCTGTGGGAGGATCAGCCTGGAGGGCATTCCTACTGCCAGCCCACGATCAGTGCGGCAAGTTTTAAAGCCATATCACAATCAGTAGTCCAGGCGTGTCTGAGTATTAGATCAGAGCACAAATGCATTTCATTTGGAAGCATTCTTAAAGTGGAGAAATATACACATTTGTTCTTGGGGAGTTTGCTCTTGGCTTGGGTGCCAGCAGGAGTGGCCTTGACCATATAGACTTCAGGGCACACTGGATCAGCAGTGGGGCACAGGGGGCCTTCGTTATCAGACACCTCTGGCAGTGGGTCTTTGTTTGAATTAACTTCACTCTTTCTTCTTTCTTTCATTCTTTCTTTCTTGGGGAAGTATCACTATATAGTTCGGCCTGGCCTTGAACTCACAGTGATCCTTCTACCTCAGCCTCCCAAGCGCTGGCATCAAAGGTATGACAGGAAGATTTTGATTGCACAAGAAGATACAAAAGACCCAGGGCTGGCAAGACAGCTCAGTGGGCTAGGCACCTGCTTAGGCAAGGGCAAGGACGGGGGTGCTGTGCCTGCCCACCCTCAGGCCCGCTGAGCCAGCCACTGAGTCGAGCATGGTGGTGCACGCCTATAATCCCAGTGCTGGGGAGGCTGAAAATAGGAGGCTCACAATGAGTCCGAGATGCATAGTGAGACCCTGCTCCAAAAAAAAAAAGCCCCTTGTTCCTCCATAGCTGGAGCCCATCCATGCTGCACACTTGCCTTAACTATGGCTGTTCCAAGGGTGAGGGTCTGAATTTTGAATGTCCACGAATCAGAGGGTGGTGCCAGGGGGAAACCCAGGGCCACTCAGTGGTTCATTAGAGAAGGCAGAGCAGCTTCTCCCTCCTGTTGGTCCCCTCCTGTCTGAGGGGCAGCAGATTCCTAAAGCGGCAGGGGAAGGCTGTCTTGAAAGCCTCTGCTAGG